>RJWJ010001136.1:0-148750 GCA_004363605.1 Indri indri
CTTCTATATGGCAAACTAGGATTCAAACCTTCATAACAGCATGCTTCCTTGCATCAGGATACTGTCTGTTTTGGGGATGCCACAGAAAAAGAGGTTAGACTACCTCACATGTAAGACTTCTTCCAACTTTAAGATCATGCATTTCTATTGTTCTTCAATGTCAGTGAACCTCCTGGGCCTAACAGACTGAAAACTGTAATCAAAGTGAGTTTAGTTTACTCTCAAAGCTCGATTGAAAATAAAGACAATAGTGATCAGGCATCTATAAACGACAATTAAACTGTGCAACTCTTTAATCTACCAATGGAACAGCTTTCTCATTGTAACATACAAACCACTGAGGCTGATCCAGACAACTAGAAAAATTATTTAGGATCAGAATGACAGTTGTGTTCCATACACAGCTAGCCTGGACCAGTACCAAGAAGGTTGGCAAGAAGAAACTCAAACTTCCTTTACTAACAAAATATGAGTAGAAGGTATAAACATGGTGAACAGAAGTTTCTTTTATAGATTGACCAACACCTGAATGTGAACAACATGTCACAGCTTAGAGTTCTAGAAAACTACAGCAGACATTCTGGCCTTTGAATAAGAACTTACTTGGGGACTAAGTGAGGGCAGAAAGAGGACTTTAGGACGGAAGTTCATCACATGTACTACAACAAGTAAAGTCACAGATCAATAAACAGAGTCTAGAGATCAATTGATGTTTTTCCAATATCTTTTAGAATAGAAAGTCCTACTTTCTTTTTGGTGATAACCATATTCTACTATTTTGTTCCTGTCCCCAGATACAGTGAGCAATAACTGTTATTAGTAATCATCTTTGATTGTAAGTGTACAATAATGTTCTAGTAATAATATATAAGGGCCTTTGCATTACAGTGATAAGATCTTTGGCAGCAACTGGCTATTAAAAACTATAATCTTGATCATGTCTCTTCAGATTAGTGTCAAGGTGGGATGAAACTTTGTGTCTAAGGTTTCACCAAGGTGGCTGGAACGTGCATACTTTATAGAGTAAGGTGATATACCACATTTTGCTAGGCTTACCTCGGCCTGCCAGTAAAAAACCATACTTTGTGATCACTTTTGCAACATTGACAAGCATAGCATTCTCTTATATATTTTAAATAAATTGTGACTATAAATAATAAATGCTGATATATCCCACATACCTCATATGCAGTGATTAAAAGTAGCCAACATCAATTTGATATTTATAAAATGTTATTTCAGGCACTTTTTATGGAGTAATATCTTGCCAACAGCTACTAATTTTAATTTCTGTTCTCTAGGAGAGTAATATATTTTGCTATGCCACTCATAATCCATTTTGAACATCACATGAGTTATTCTGTGTTAACTCTGAGTTTACATAAAATAAGACATGGATAAATCCAAGTTTTGTGTTTCGCCATACAAAACTTTACTATTAACGGCTTTCTTGCTCATTCTCAAATTTCAGAAGGGCAGGAAGTTGTTCTCGTTTTATGAAATGTAAATTATGAATGAGGGTTGAAAGAGAAGAATGGATTTGTATTAACCTAATTTACTAAGGAGAAATCCTGATTTGGGAAATCAGTAAAATATCTATTCAGAACTCACCAATATACATAAGGGGGGGAAAACCCCCATTGTAGAGCAGTGCCAAATAATTCCTAAATAGAAAGAAACAAAAAGATTGTGAAATTAGTCTGAGCACCCAGCTAGTGCATCTTTTCTCCAGTATGGAAGACGATCTCTACTTGACAATTTCTGATGAAGAAGAATTTATCATAAACATGATAATGTTTTAAATTTTAGAGGAGAGAGTCTCAATGGTTAGCAGAAAAAATATGTCTTTATATGCATTAAAAAATTTTCATTTTGTATTTTAGCTCATTTCATCTTTATTTTTCATTGAGGCAGAATGAGCTCTAAACACAGAAGTAAATTAATAAAGGACTGAACTTACTAATGTTGAGTATATTGGGTAAACCATGTTCACTTTCTGTGTTTTGCATCATAGCCAGCATAGATAGAGGCTAAGAAAATAAGATTTGCAAAGACAGATCTTGCTTCAAATTATAGCTCTTCTGAAAAGTCCCTTTAGGCCTTGAGAAAGTGACTTAGCCCCCTAAATCTAGTTTTCTTATCATACAGTGGGGGTAATAAGGAACAAGGGTGGTACCAGAGTTAAAAGAACCACATATAAAGTACTTAAACAGTGTCTGGCAAATGGTAAGCTCTCAGTCAAGGTGACCCTTTATAAAAATTACTGTTACAATAAACTCATGTATGGTGGAAGGGACTTTAGGGAATGCCAAGAATCTGAAGGTAGATATATTGCTTAGTCATGTCCAGGCACTGCGTCTGCTTGGTGGAGTTGGTAACCTTGGTGGGACTGAATTGACTAACTATGAGAGACTCTGGTGTCTAAATATTTCCTAACATGGAAACGGATTATTTGTGTGACTTCTTCATGATAGTAATGTAAATCCCACATACAAAGGTCTGTTGTCCAGCAAGAAATACCATTTTGGATCCAGTAAAATCCTAGCTTGCTCACTAGCAATTGTCCTCGGTAGCTACAAGTCTCTTTTAGGGTGGCCAAGGGAAACTCTTCCATGATTCTTATATTTGCTTTATGTTGCCTGATCTCTTCAGCAGAATTTATATCCTTTGGTAAATAAGAGCTTAATCTAAATGTACAGTGAGTGTATAGATTCTTTCCATCAATACACAGCTTACCTGAGATAATGCAATGATCATTCCTATATCATTGATTACGCATTTTAAAAAATATAGAAATCCATAAGGGGAGCCAATTTAAATTGTGTTTTCTAGAGAATTAACTAAAGGGAGCAAAATTAACTCTCGTATAATACATGCTACTATCTGAGTATTTACGTATCCAAGAGGAGAAAGCTTATTTTCTGTAGTCAGCACCATGTTAACAACCAGCACCACAGACATTTCTCTTACTACATACACACTCCCTTGACAAGCCAAGTTACCCCCCTTATTCTCACTCCTGGCCTTATACAATTCCGCCATGATCACATGCGATAAAACAGGTCCCACAGATCAAACATGCCAGGTGAATGCATTTTGCCCTAATTTAGCTTAAGGATACAAAAATATATTTCAAAAAGAATTGAGAATAAGTCAGAGTTATGTCCTCACTTGTGACCTGTTTTGTTATCTGATTTAAAAACTAGGAGTAGAAACTGAGGCCTGCAAAAGACCAATGTCATAGAATCATGGCATATTTTTCCATAAACAGAGAAATTTTAAAAGAAGAGAAGAAGAAAAATCTAAAGACGCTTTGTGTAACAATTCCTGGATTTAACTTAATGAAGAGTGAAGAGAACATCCCTAGAAGTGGAAATCACTAAAGCTTTAGAGCAGTATAAGGAAAATCTATATAGCATAATTATAAAATAATTATAAACACTTTAGGAAAAGGGTCTAGATATCAAAAACTACTCCACAATTTATTAGTAATATTTTTGTAGAAGAAAAATTTCTATTATTTAATCTTCCAGAAGAATATAAACATTTCCAGACACAGGAAGTGAACTGAACATTTCCTTGTGGGACAGGAATAATGCAAATGAACACTAAAACCGACATAACTTTGTAACTGAAGGATTGGCACTTTTGTTAATGTCACATGGGACACATGGAGATTAGAAATCCACATTCATGATGGATAAGTTAAGTTTTCTTATGATAAACTTATTTAAAATGTAAATAAATTATTGATCATCAACAACAAAAACTTAAAGCCATTGTTGCTGATGGGCAGAATGCCAATTCTCTTTACAAGAAATGTTCAGAAAATAATCCCATTATTTTTTCTTTCCCAGGTTTTAATGTGCTATTGTTTGATTTTTGTGCTTGATATTAAACATTATCTTTTTATTTCAAATTTACTTATGGATAATTAATAAAATCCATAACTTATAATTCAAGGACTTTAGATTAGTGTTAATATCAGGAATATCTATATATTATCTAGTTAATTATATCCATGCTAGTAATTTAACTTGAAAGCAATATTATGAGATACTTTGGTAGTCCACTTCTTTAATTATCATCAACCTATGTCATTATACTTGGGAAGAGTGAGTATGTATATACCAGTGACTAAACATGATAACATAAATGTATACAACATTACATTTAATTTATCTCCTCTCACCTACCTTCACATTTACTTTTATTTTCAATGTAATATGTTTTCATAAAGATGTTGAAATACAAAAAAAGAAAAAAAGATTTTAAAACCTGTCTACCCAAACACACCCAGTCTTAACTTCATGGCATATTTTAAAATTCAGCTTTAGCTTCAGAGGTAACTCTTATAAAACCAGAATACAAAAACTCTTCTAGTTAAAATGCTATTAAGATTTACACACAAGATGTTAAAACAAGAAATGTTGGCATGCATAAATACACTAAAATAGGTAATGTTGAAATAAAAGGTGCTGAAATAAATTTCCTTAAGGAAAAGAATACTGTAGTACAACACTCCTTCCTTAAATGTATAAATAGCCTATTTTAGATTAGAATTTATGTAAGATCCAAGAATTATATTTAACTCCTGATTTCAATGTACTTTCAATGTGGCACTGCAGAATCCAGAATCAGTACAGAAACAAAAAGGGAGAAAGAGAGAGAGAGAGTGCGTGAGTGCAAACTGCTCTCCATTTATTGTACATGAGTAAAAATACTTGAGTTCATTGCTATTGCTTCCAGGTTTTGTAGTTCAGGAGAAACTTACGAAGCAGTATGCCCATGGATTTCTGTAAAAGTAGGGAAAAGAAAACTCAGTTGTTGGCCAGGCGTGGTGGCTCACGCCTGTAATCCTAGCACTCTGGGAGGCCGAGGCAGGAGGTGTTGCTTGAGCTGAGGAGTTGACAGCAGCCTGAGCAACGGTGAGACCCCTTCTCATTTAAAAAAAAAAAACAAAAACAAAAAACTCAGTTGTAATTCAAGGCTTAAAGTGTCTGTCCAGCTGATTACAAATTCAGGAATATTCTAAAAATTTTAATATACTGGAATCTTCAATCTGTGACAAAGGCAATGCCAATTTGAGGCAAAACTGGAAACCCTGAGATGGACAAATAAAATAAATGGAATAAGATATGCCTTCAGGAGCTTCGTTGTAGGTCTTCAATGCACTGACTAAAGCATGCTGAGGATTTTCTCAGCTGTTCTTGGCTCAGCAGGATGGAGACAAAAACAGCAGGCGAACAGCACAAGGTGGATAGATCACGTCAGAAAGAGTGAAAAGTAGAACTAGCTATTGCCAAATAAAGGTCAGTCTTTCTCGTTGGATCGAGACAGAAATGGAACCAAAGCCCCCAAGCTAACAGCTAAGTTAGTATACGTACAAACACACTCTCTGCCCTCGCGTGCATGCCCACGCTCGCAGCCGTCACACTTCCTTCCCGTGGCTCCGGGGCGGCACGTGCAGAGTCCTGTGACAGGGTCACAGGGCACAGGCAGTGAGCCATAGGGGTCACACTCACATTCTTGGCAGGAGCCTCCGCGGCTGCTTGGACTGCCGGTGTAGCCAGGGGCACACCTGAATTTAAACAGTGACAAAGCAAAGGTGGTCAATAGCAAGTCACGTCTCCAAGTTGTTCTGTGTGTCGGGTGTGTGTGTGTGTGTGTGTGTGTGTGTGTATGTTCTGTTTTGAATGAAACAAAACTGATATCAGTGGTCTGTAGGTCAGGAGTCAGCAAACTTTTCCTGTAAAAGGTCGAGTAGTAAATATTGGGCTTTGCAGGCCAAGAGGCAAAATCAAGAGTATGCAGTGAGAGAGAAATAAAATTTCAAGGTTTTTTTTTTGTTGCCGCCGATGAAATTCAATACATAATAACAATAACAATAATAATAATAATTGAGAAGAAATTATTTTGTAATACCAATCTACTAATGAGAAGAATGGGATTCATTTTGAAGTATTAAAATATCAAATTTACTTAGTTGGGGTTCAAATGTAGTGCATCCTATCATCAGATTTATCATAAATGTTCACCTGTAACAACAGTTCTTAGCTTTAGTGCTATGCAGAATCAGGCAAGGGGTCAAATTTGGCCTGAGGGCTGTAGTTTGCCCATCACTGCTCTACATCATAAACTTTTTAAGTTTTTTCTATAATTAGAGATTAATACAATTTATACATTGATTCCTAGGCTTTCCTTTACTTGTGCATTTTAGAAATCAAAATAACCAAATAATACAACCTAATGATTTTACTAATGAAGAAGACGAGGCAAGTTAAGTGGTGATAAACTATTGAGACTTTCTATTTAATCCTATCCATCTTTCCTTTCTAACACATCTTCCTCAAGATGGATTTTTCACGTGTGTCTGTGGAAGTGGGTTAATTATATGCAAATAAAATATATAACGCTGATTTGAAAAATCAGAAAGGAAGTCCAACTGGATGAACCCCAAATGTAATCTGTTCATTGACTCTTCCACCTATCCATGCATCCACTCACCTATGTATATTTCACCATCCATTATGATACTTGAAGTTTGGCAACTTTATAAGATGCTATTAGGGCCAGATATTCGGGTTTGCTCAGGACAATCCCAGATTACCTGTTGTTTTGGCTTAATTATTAAAAACACGTCCTGTCCCTTATTAGAGTGTCAGATTGGACAACAAATTATATATATGGTCAGTGTAAATATAACCAACAGTTAGAATTTTTGTTTAGAGGGCAAGTATGGGAGAAAGTTGAGAGACAGTACAGGGTTGGGAACAAAAGTTATAAATACTGGCAAGATAATGATAGACCATCTTCAGCAGCCTAAGATCGT
Source organism: Indri indri (assembly GCA_004363605.1). Classification (NCBI taxonomy): domain Eukaryota; kingdom Metazoa; phylum Chordata; class Mammalia; order Primates; family Indriidae; genus Indri; species Indri indri. The sequence goes on from RJWJ010001136.1 coordinate 6,833, forward strand.
GAAAATTTACATGGCTGATCGTGAAATCTAATTCATCCTGTGCTGGTTAGAAAAGGCAAGCAGGAAGAAAACTATTTGTAACATTAGGTTTTTACACTTTCATGTTTTTGATTATTTTCTTTTCAATGTAAGATTACAAATGCTCAATAAAACTATCATTTAAATAAGTCCACTTAAATTGCTTTTTAACATTTACAGGTGAATAACTGTATTCTAAGCAGGGTCAGATTGATTAAATGCTCAAAGAGTTTATTACAAACATAATGAAAACAAAGTATGGGGAGAGGTTTCTACATTACAGGGACACTCAGGAAATTTAAGCAGTTTTAGACCTGAGCTGATGAGTTTGGGCAGGTCTAAAGGTGATTTAAATGATTTAAGAAGCTCTCAGCAGTGGAACAAATTTATTTGGAAAGTTACAATAAAAATTTAACCAAGAACTTTGGTTTAATTTAGCTGAATAAAAGCAATTTTTCATGGAAATATAACCTGATCATTTATATGTTAAAGATGATGAATGTAAAGGTTTAACAACATTCGAGGACTGGAAAAAACAATTCAAGCCATTCACATTTGATAGTGTAGGACCATGCTCATCTATATGCTATATGAACTGTCAGCTCTTATTGATAAACATAAATGGATATTAAAAAATAAATTTTCTGTAATCGCTCTGCTTTAAGACAATAATTGTCACTTCAGTGCACCCTTCCAGTCTTTTCTATACACATGATTTTGCAGATAGTGGTAACTCCAACTTATAAATGTAGCTATACTGTAAAACATTTTTTCCGTAAATTACTGTAGATAATCCCCTCGGTGTCTAGGGATGCTTTTCGTCACCATCCTACTGGTGTTTAAAGGGCAAGAAATGAATATTAGTCTAAGCATAAATACCAAAGCACACTGGTGGAAATTAAAAAATATATACTTATTAATATATCATCTATAACTATACCTGTATCTATATTCAAATGATGTATATATCTTCAAAATAAATGGAAATATTTGGATTTTGTATTGCTTTGAATTATTTAATTGCTGCTAATTTCTGTTGGCATGGAAATTTTGAATGCATGGTTATATATGTGCAAGTATTGGATATTGTGTTTAGAGTTACCACATACAGATTTCTTTGGAAATATATTTTACAAGTGTATAGGAACTACATTGGAATTTATAAAACTTAAGTCTAATTATTTAGTTGCTTATTGTCATTATTAATACAGCTGTTGCTGATTATGTAAAAGAAGATTCTTAAGTGGGTGATGATAAATATTAATTAATATTAGTTTATATTTGCAAAGAAATTTACAATTTAAGGAAGTGTTCATAGACTAATCTAGCAAAGGAATAGGTGAAGCAGGTTATGGAAAATAAACAATCTAAGAAAGGGCATGATATCAGGTGAGGTCCCAGTCTTAGCCTAATTCCATGGAGAGCTCTGGAGCATACATAACATGTCAAAATTTGTTCTACTTTGATGCAAAAGAGCTAGACTTTTGTACTCTCACACCAGTTAATCATTGGCTATGGACCACTGAAGAAAGGTGGGGTAAATTCTCAGGGCTTTTTGCCCCTCTTGTTGGAGAGATGACTTCTGCACAGTGCCTTGGCAGGGGACTAAGAGTGACCTTTACACACTCATTGTCACAATATTAGTGTAAAGTAGGTTGCCCAACAGTTATTTCTGAGATTATAAATGAGAAAAAGGGGACCCAGCTTAGTTGTTGGAATTAAGCTAAGTCCACAGATCTTTAAAACTTTTACAGTGCTATCAATTATGCTAAGATTATCATTTGTGTATATTGTTAATAGTTAAAAAGACTTACTCTTTGTTATGTTAGAGATAATACCTAAAATGTACTAAAAGTGATGGTGACAAGTTTGAATATCCAGGATACTGATCTTACAAAAAATATATATTCGGGAGATATTAATTACAACCTTACTAGACAGTCAGTCTTGAATTGTATTCCTTAATTTACCATTTGTACTATATTTAGAATTCAATTTAATAGCTACATACATGCACTATGAGATTTTGTAAGAAATATGATAAGAGGAAACATTTAAATAATATCGGTTGCCTGTTGGAAAGGAAAACTGAGTAATAAACACTTTATTATTTGGGTTGTATTAATTAAAAATGCCTGTCACTATTTATATTCTGAGTTATGTATACACTTGCGGGTATAGTGCCATAGAGTGCCATAACAATAACATGCAAGTGGTTACTGCTAGATAATATTTTCCAGCGAATTAAAATGAGAAATATGTGGCCAGCTTTTTATAGTTAGTAATTACTGATAACCTTTTGGAAATTGATTTATTTGTTATTATAAAATTATACATATTTATATATAAACTTATATATGTATACTAAAACATAAATTAGATAATGTGAAATAATTTGGAATCTTCAAGAAAGTCTAAACATAAGATAGAAGTAAACAACTTTCTTTGGACAAACTTTAAGATACAGAAAGTTTTAAAGCATGTAATTTAAACTACTAGAGATGTGGCGAAGTCATACCATGTAACCAGGATGTTTGTACCCCCCTAACATTCTGAAATAAAAAAAAATAAACTACTAGAGGATATGAAAATAATGAAATTATTGAAATAATGAGTATTTTTCCATTGCGACCCTTTACCACGTACTCTCCATGTATTGTTACTCTCTCTGTGTCGTGACTTATCGGTACCTTTCACAGTACTGGCCTTCGTATCCCCGGGGACAGGCTGTGCAGCGGTAATCATCCAGGCCTTCCATGACACAAGAAGGGCTGAAACTGAAATCAGAAAAGAAAAGGATTATAAAAATGTCGTAACCCATTTATTTTGTAAAATTAAGTACTCCTATCTATTTTCAAGGTGATGGGGACATATTTTTAGGTGGTGATAAGTGCCATATTCATAATTATTGATGAAATTCTTTCTTAAGGGTAGTATATCACAATCAAAAACTACTAATAATAGTCAAACAATAGATATTGGTTGGCTTTTGATGAGTTAACAATGCATCACACTAAACATGTTAATATTTTGGAATTTTAATAATAACATGACAGCCATGAAAATATTAAACATCCAGCAAAAAATGTCCTATTGTCCACTAATCAAAAGAAAAATATTCCTAGAATTTACACACATTTGTCTGATAGTAGAGTAAGTATTACTGAATATTTTTCAGGTTTAAAAAAAAGGACATAAAACATATATACATATATATATATATATATATTTTTTTTTTTTTTTTTCCTGAAAACTAAACCCAAATGGCTACTGGCACTTCAATACATGAAGTATGAATAAATGTTTCATTTAGAATAAAAGAGTGCCTTTTCTAATTTACATCCAGATTTCAAACTACATTTTACCTTAAAACTCTAAGTAACAAGATTTAATGTGAGAAGAGGAGAAAGCTTTCTTTATGAAAATGAATAAGATTTCCTGACTATTTTATGGTCTTTTCTAATAATTAGGACTTACATAACTTGCCCTATGTTTTCTCTACAACGCTGGTAGACCACAGCCGGTCTGTCTTGCTCTAGGATTTCTGATTAGCTTTCTCTACAAAAGAAAGACTTGACAAGACTTGAAAACAACACTATATTATAACAGCATGTGGTTTGGGGTTGTTACAAACTTCTCTCAAATGTAAGCAGTGCTGCATTCCCACTGCATAAAACTGCATGATGCATGGGAAACTTATGAAGAGAAAACATATTTGTTGCAGAATGGTAATGCTGCAAACACTATTTTTCTTTCTGCAGGTCTGCTAAATCAGTTGCTGCTGAAAAAGCAATAAGTTATATAGGCCAGGGCCACAACTCCTTTTGGTCAAGTGCCATTAGGAACCTATTTTAACTGTCTTCCAATGCATTAAATCAATAGTACATGAATGAGTAATAAACTCTAGCTTTTGCAAATTATGTGAACAAATTGATCTACTACTCACAAACTCATTATCCAACAAATTTGTTTTTTGCTTTCATGAAAAAATAGACCCATAAACTCATAATTGACACACTCTGCCAAGTTTTTAGCTCTTTAATTTAAATCTTGACGCTGAGTGCATCTGCCTGCATATATACATACACACACACACACACACACACACACACACACACACACACTCTTAAACATATCTGGGCCCTAGGAAACAGATTTTAGATATTTCAAGTGTGACTCTAGAGAGCCGACCTGATCAAATTACACTCCTTTACAGTAAAATAATGAATAGTCAATAAAGTACTCAATAAATAAAATGTCTCAAAGTACTGTATAGGGATGTAGTAATTCTCCTTAAATAGTTGATATAAACTTTTTTGAATTATGGTATTATGGTGGATTGTACTTTTTCCTTATATCACATAAAAGAACTTCTGAAGGAGGGAGTAGGAGTTCCATCTTGTTTGAAGTTCAAGGTCATTTTTTCTGCTCTCTCATCTGCTCTCAATTCTTCTTTTGTCTGCATGACCACTGAGAAATCCTTGTGCTATTCTCTTGGTGACCATCTTTACATTTCCCTTCAGCTGATAATTCCAAACTCCCCTCAACAGACGTTTAGGAGTCTGCTCTCTCTGTTGTCTTCTGTGGATGTTCCAGAGATGAACTGGCTCTCTGGAAACCACCTCCTTCTGGTTTTTATCCCATTTCATTAGTTGTTCCTTTTCAGTTTCCTTTGCTGGATCTATGTAATGTCCTTGATCTCTTAATGTGCTCCACAGTTCTGTTTTTAGATTCCTCCTCTCCTCTCCTCTCCTCTTTCCTCTAAATAATCTCATTCAGTCTGAAGGGATTTAAATATTGTGTCTATCCTAACAGATCTAAAACTAAGCTTCTGCCCTACAAAAATACACTTGACCTTTCTACAATCTTCCCCATCTCAGTCAATGGCCACTCTGTGCTTCCATTCGCTCAGCCAAAAACCATGAAGTCAACTTTGTATCCCTCTGTCTCACACTCCACATGTACTCTATCCTCATATGCTGCTGGTGCTACCATCAATAACATCATTGGAGTATCCTTTACCAAGCCACCTCTTGCCATTGGAAAATTTTAAGCCTTCAGGACATTTAGTTACTCACTGGAGCTCTACTGGCTTCATCTCTTACCACCCTCCCCCCATCCACTCTGTTCCAGACACCCTGACCTTTTGCTGTCTGCAAAGTGTGGGCCAAGTGTGGGCCTGTCTCTGAGCAGTGCACTTGCTCTTCTGTCTCACTGGACTGCTCTGTCTGCAGACAGTCATATGGCTCACTTCAGGCACATCTCTGCACAAGTCTCATGTTTGTGGAGATCACTGACCACCCTATCTAAAATGGTACCCCAGTCACTCTAAATTCATGGAGACTACTTTATTTTTCCTAGTAGCATTTGTCACTATCTGATATTACATTATATATCTATTTGTTTATTGTTTTACTCTCTTATGAAAAAAATATAAACTCCAGAGGTAGAAACTTGGACTGTTTTTTTCACTTCTATATTCCCAGCATGATGAAACATGTCTAGCAGAGTTGGGCCCTCATTAAATATCTGTCGAATAAAGGAATAAATAAAATACTATCTTTATCTTAGAGGAATTGATAATTCTGCATAAGAGACTGATATGTACAAATAAAGGACAGGATACATATCTTTCATCTTTTATTTACAGTGTTGGAATAAATTACATATTTAGTAGATATTAAATTTGTGAAAGAACATTTGATTGAAATAATAATATAAGGTAGAATGTGTTAGTTGTATGTAAAATGTATGAAATATATGCTGAGCTATGGATGGATTTTGTGGCAGAGGTGGGGTCTGGATGGGGCTTTAAAAACGGATTGGATTTCACAGGAATTGTCACAGGGAAGAGCAAAAGCAAAAATTGCTGAGCATGTTTGGAGAAGAGCAAGAACATTGGAACTTGGCATCAAGTATTATAGAAGGGAATAGAGGGCACTGAGGCTGGAAAGGGAGTCAGATTGCAGATTTCCAGCCAAGATGTCTGACCTTTCCTTGGGTAGGCAGTGGAAAACTTTGGAGAGTGTGTGAGCACTGCTGCTCCGTCACAGCTGTTAAAAGTCTACCATATTTATTTTAGTAAGAGACAGTGAAGACTTGAACTAGTGCTGTGGAAGTCAGTTGACAGTCACCACACCTTACCTTTATTTCTCACAGATTGCACAGACTGAAGTCACAAAAATGAGATATTTCAGCCTCCTCCATCTATACCTTAGAATCCATTTTATACCTCAGAAAGAAGTGTCTCTATTCTTTGCCCTGCCTGGTTTCTTTGCTTCACACTTCAGTTCTTCTGTTTTCATCATATATAGGTCTTTGCTTTGTTAAGTAGCCTAATATATTCCAAGCAGTGGTGATATTATCGAGTCATGAAATCAATTTAGTGGGTTTTGACAAAGATTTTTTTCTAAAAATGTGTGGTGATAAAATTGATAAATAGTATGGTATCTATACAAGTTTTTGTGTACTGCCTTATGATGTAAAAAAGTGTTTCTTAATGGTGGTTCAATCAATAAAGTTTGAAAGCCCCCGAACAAGCCATTTTAATTTGATATTTTGATTCTTTCACAGTCTTTTTGAGTATAAAAATATACTCAAATTATACAAATCATATAAAACAACAACAACAAAAAACCAAAAAAGCACTCTTTTATTGATCCTTCTAACCAATCAGTCATTCTCCTTATTCTTGAAATTTCTTGAAACTGTAAATTCAAACCCTTGTAACTTATTGTCTGCTTCCACTATGGATGGTCAAAATTTATCAATGACCCTCATAGTTAACTGGCATTTACTCTGTCTCCTGTGTGAGAGGAGTGGGTGATGCTGTTCATTGCTGTTCTTTTCTACCTTGGTATCAGTGACACTGCTGCCTGCATTCCCACATCTCCCTGACTGTTCCTGCCTTGGTGCTTCCTTTTCTTCTGGCTTTCCCAACATAGGAAGTCCTGTCTTTCGTTCTTTCTATATACTCCCATGGGTAACATTAGCCTGGGAAATCTTATCCCACTGTAATTCATTTATTAACATATCTCTTCCTTCATCTGCTCCTGCAATTTTCAGATTTCCATTTCCTGCAGCTATTTGCATATTTCCATTCACACAGATACTTCACATCAGTTTGAACCTATTTGAAACATAAATTGTCTTTCTTCTGCAGCCACTCTCTCCTGGTTTTCTTATTTCAGTTAATGGCACCACCATTTTGGAGGGCAACCTAGCTAAAAAACTCAGTGTTCAATGCCTGCCTGGATCCTTACCCCTTACATCTAATTAGTTATCAGTTTCTGTAGGGTGGTATTAAACAATTTTCTCACATTTATCCCCTTGTCGCCATTCTTGTTACTATTACCTGCCTTCAGGCTCTAATTATCTTTTGCCTAAGCTAGTGTACTAGCCTTTTAATTGGTCTCTTTGCTTTTCTCCTTTGCCCATTTCAATTCATTATACTTAATTCTATCATAGTAGTCTTCCTAAAGTGTTGCTCTGATCATATTAACCTTTTTCTTAAAATCAAAAGTTGTAGTGTTTCCTTATTACATGGAAAATTAAATAGCTATTTCTTAGACTGGTGTTTAAGGATTTTTACAATATGGCTTCCATTCTCCCATTCATTTTCATCTACGATTATGAAATTCTATCTGAACTCCATGCTCCAAACTCTATTACTTACTAGTTTTGAAACATTCCTTCTGTTTTCTGTTTTCACGCCCATATAATTTCCTATCTTCACCAGTAAAAATCCTTCAATTTACATACTACTACTTCTTTTAATGTGTTCTTGAAGCTTTCAAAATTAAGTGTGGTATTTTGTGCCTTTGAATTCTCCTTACATTTAAGCTGACATTCCTTAAGACACATATGTTTTACAGTCAGCTTCTCCAAAAAAGGGCACATTTCTCTTGTATATGCCCTGTAGTTTTTATTATAGTGTACCCACCAGAAAGTATCAGTTAATTACTTAATATTTGTAATACAAATTGTTCACATTTTAATAGACAAATACACAAATAACATTCTCTTGTTTAAATCTGGGCATTAGGGGAGATTAGGAAAAGGGAGATGAGAATAATATTATTTTTTATACACTTACCACTTGGTGCCTGGATGAAAAGTAAGATCATGTACATTATCCTCATCAATATCCAACTCACCTAAAAATTTACATTTGACCCTCTATAAAAGCTTTATGATTCCAGCCAACAAGAAAGAAGAACTTACAGAGGAAAAAGAGACAATTTACATGAAAATGTTTTCATTTCAGTTTTCAGACGAAGATGAAGAAAAGTCAGTAGGCACAGGTGGAAAGATCACTTTGCCTGAAATGCTTTGTAGTTCTTTAATACTTAAGGTAAGGTGTCCAGAATTCTAATTCCGAACAAATTGATGCACATTCTTTTCAAAAAGAAATTTAGAGTAAAACTACACTACCTTATTGAAGTCTATAAATCACTTAACAGAAAGTGTAGATAGTCTTAGCAAAAAGGTAGATGAAAACATCTAAGGTTTTCATTAATATATAAACCAATGCAGAATATTCAGACAGCACTGAAATAAGATATTCCAGCTTTCGTTTCTCCTTATGGCTGTGTTTCCATGGTACCAAGCTCAGACTATCATAAGACAAAGGGGGCTATGATTCTGGGAGATATGACTTTTTTGGAACATAATAACAAGTCGTCCTGCTTTAATTGTGCTATTTTTCAATAGCTTTATTGATAATTATTTCCCAATCTTGAATTAAACACATAAAATAAATGAAAACAACCACAAAAGTGATATAATATGCACCCAAACAATCCTTCATGGATAATATTATGGGCAAAACTATATGCAAGCACTAGACCTGTATATTTAAGAAACCATGCACATTTTTACATATATCATTCATTTTATAAACATATCTTATATTAATATTGATATTTACATTTTAGTTAATAAATATTATTTACTTGGAACAGGATTTTTAAAGGAAAAATAAACCATAGAGTATTATGTACTCACTTTTGTCATATTTTCATATTATTAAAAAAGGTCTATCTTAAATTAAGATTTTTGTCTACATGGAAAAAATAGCCAAATCATAGACAGCCCATGTGCTAGACAGATGGCATTACTGATCAGGAAATATGGTTATATTTCTCAATCTTACTTGTTGCTGGAAGAAATCAGAGGGCAAGCACATTGCTGACAGTCATTTGGCAATCCCTTGACAATTCCATAGTATCCAAGAGCACATCGTTCACAGAAGTCCCCAGCAGTGTGATGTTGACAATTCTATAAAGGTAGAAGGAAAAAAGTTTGTTTGTAATTTAGTGAGAGAATGTAATTTCTCACATAGCTCCCCATCTATGAGCGTGTATGTGCCTATGAACACATATACTGTCATTTTCACACACATACATACATGCACATATACTTTATTATTGACAGAGAGCTCAGTTTTTTATATAAATATATTTTTAAAAATTTCTTTCATTTGAGAAACTTACACTGTGCTATTATCACTATACTGACAGTAAGAATTTTGTTCTCTTTTCCCTACATCAATCTCTGTGTAAATTTTTGTTACTCTAAATTAGGGTATAGACTTCAAGAATCTCTAACATTTATTATTTCTTCTGGCCATTTATGTTTCTTCACATCCAAGGGTTTTAGGCCTATGAGATGCCAGAAAAAATGCTAAAAATATTGGGACCTCAGCATATTCCCATCACTGGGCTTTCTGAAACTAAAGCAAGGCAGAAGGCATAAATGTTTCAAGAGGCAACAAGAGCAAAAATGGTCAGCCCAGTTAACCACTTTAAGAAAGTTATTCATCTATTTTTTTCACATGTTGGTGGTTCTTCAGAAATCTAGAGGACCCAATGTGAAACTAGCAATTTCAGGTCAATATTTTCTTTTTCAGTTTGCATAATAAGAGACATCAGGATGATAACATTTTAAGGCATTTACAAAAGGAAATGAGAACAATTTCTGAATAGTGTGTAAATAGTTTTGAAATTAAAATTCTCATGAAGTAGAATTATATTTAAAACAGAATAATCAATTATGCAATAGGAACTTCGGAAGAGCTACATGCGAGGCACTGAAACAGGCACTGAGAGAATCAGGTGAGGAAAAAAGGTAAAATAATATCCTACCTTCTAGGACTCACTTCAACTTTGGGAAAACAAAAAAGAAGAAACATGACAAATAACAAACATGGAAGCAAGAACACAACACTGAATTTTGTTTACAGGAAATGTGACACTTGACTTTGGGAGTTGAGAAAAAGGAAGAAATAGAGGGAATCGAGAGTTGCGTTTTAGCTCGATTTTATGACAGGCTTTGGAGTAGTCAGAACAGTGACTTACATTTTATAAACAAGTTTATCAAAAGAAAAGTTGAGAAACCAAAAAGGCAGTAACAAAATAGATGGACATGTTAGTGAACTGATTTCCTGATCAACTCAGCTGGAGCCACAGAGCTGCCTGCAGGCTCTGTATTGAACTTGGATGACATCCCATACGCTGGACTCTTTGCTGTATTCAATCAATCAAGAAGAATGTACTTATGTTTTATGCAATGTTTGGTATGGTGTGTGTAGTCGTTCATGACAAACAGCAGCTGAAGTCAGTTCCACCACATAGACTGCCATGCAATTTCATCTTTTTAAAAATTTCTTTTTTATAGAACTTCTATTAACTCTTTCTGGGTGTTTATATTATTGCCTGCAGTGAAACCATGACATTGTTTTTTTACATTTCCAGTGCTATAGTTGAAAATATATTGTGACATTTATAGATGCATTTTATAACTTAACGTAAAATGGATCCAGTTTTCCGACATGGCAGGGTACAAACCTCACATCTTCTAATTCTCTGCCTCACTCTCACTAGATGATAGCCCCTTATTTTCAGAGAAAAGCAAGCTCTCTTATTTGGTTGCTCCCTTAGCTTCCTGCCACCAAACAATTCACTATCTTGCCTGCATTATTTTCTATCCTTTTGATATTCATTTCTGTCCTTTGTCTAAAGCTACTCTCCTCCTAAACTGGTTTCCTTGCCTCCTACCTGCCCATTTTCTCCAGCATCTTCATTCTTTCCTTTTTTTTGGCTCATTGCCATGAACATTTGAAGCTGGTCAAGCCTTTCCTATCTTAAAAAACATATGTGGGGTCTCAAGTTGCTTGGCAACTTCTATCCTGTTTTTGATAAGCCTATATTCCTGGTCTCTACTTCTTCATCTCCTATTTATCCTTTAAACAGTCTTCTGATGTCACCATTGACACAATTCCAGATCTTTTTTGCTAAATTGAAATTTACTGACAATAATCAGTTCTCATGATACATGAATGTTTTGCAGCAGCTGATATTTCTGGATCCTATTTCTTTAAAATTTTCTCTTCCTGTGGTTTCTTTAATAGTAAGTCCACAGATTTTTTTTCCTACCTCTGTGGCTACTCTTTCTTACTCTTACTCGTGAACTCTTCTTTCCCTTTCTGTTTAGTAATATTGATGTCCTTAACTCTAACGTTGGCTCTCAGTTCTTTTTTTCCCTACACATTTTACCTTGGTGATTTCATCCATTACTATGATTTCAGCTATCTGTGTGCCAAAAACTCTATACATTTTTATACATTCACCCTGGATATCTCTAACGAATTCCAGACTTTTCATTTCTAACGGTTTCTCAGATAGATCTTCATGTACAGCAAAGAAGCACTTTGAATTTGAAATGTCAAAAATTAAGCTCACCTCTCTCTATACCTGCTAATCCTCTTGTATTTCCCATTCCATTTGGGGTCACTGTCATCCACTCAATTCCCCAGGTCAGCAGCCTAGAAGCCTCTCTTAATCCAGATATTTATTTGATCACTGGTTCCATGATTTTACTACTTGTTGTTTCTTGATTTCCTTGTTGCTACTGTTTTTATCTGGCCACTATCATCTTTTTTTCTGGATTATTGGAATAGCCTCTTAGCTAAAGATCCTGTTTCCAAATTTTCTCATCCAGTGATTGTTCCACACTGCAATCGGAGTGCTCATCCTTTGGAACACAGCAAACCATACCATGCCCTCTCTTGCTTGAAAGCCTATACTTGTTCCCCACTGCTGCCAGGATGAATTACAAACTCTGTACCATGGCCAAGAAGACCATCATAATTGGCCCCTACCCCACCAGGTGTACCTCTAGCCACTGCTCCCTTTGCACGTAATGTGGTAGCCATACGGGACCATTCGAAATTCTCAAATTATGCGGATGCTTTTTCTCACTTCTGGGTGCAAACCCTTTGTTCTAGAATGTCTTTTTCTTTCTCTTATCTGGCTAGCACTTATTCATTTCAGCTCTCATTTTAAATGTCACTTTCTCTAATTCCCTAAGTCTGGTTTAGATGCTGTTTTTAGCTCTACACAGTGCATGAAACATGGTAGGCACTCAATGACTGTTTTCAATGAATGACTGAATGAATGCATGTTCTTGGCAGTATAGATAAAACTGGTCAGGCTTTTTAAGATGAGGAAGGCCAAGTTTCAAGTCTAATTACAGAAAAGTGGTTAGCAAGGGAAAACGATTTGTTATATTTTGATATTGATTTAAGTATCATAATTCTCCCTTATTCGACCATCCAAAAGAACCATCATTTTTTAGCAATAAAATAGCCATTCCATATTTAACAGTAGCATTGTGAGAGATAATGGCTCCAAGATAAAATAATCATCTATGAATTCAAGTCCCAAATCATTCAGCAAGGTGTCATGCTGATGAATAATTGTTAACTGGGGAGTGTTTTAAGAACATATTTTATAGTTATAGAAATGAACATGTGCCAAAAATACATGGAATCCTCAACATAATTTGTAGCATTTTGCTTCTGTAATAAAATCATTACATAAAGAATTATTTTATGTAACCGAAACGTAACATTAATAACTGAATCAAAATACTTAAAGAGAATGATCATTATTAAAAATATAGAGATATAAAACTATGGTTTTATTTCTTTTATACCTGTAGCTTTATATAATTTTTTCACAGAGCAAGCAAATATTTCAGAGAGTTGCTGACATACTAAATTGGTTAATTGAATCACACATGTCCTGGTTAGGTATGCAAACACAACACATAAATCAAAAGTCTATTTTCGAAACTTTTTGACATAGCTCATATGACTTTCCTGTCTGCTTTGAAATAGTGTACATAATATTTTCTCTTGTATAGAAATTAGACTGTAGGGAAAATTTCTATATTCTGGATGCCTAATGAGAGGTTTAATTATATTATCAAGATTGATATGCGCTAATATCTTTTCAATAATAGATTAGAATGTATGAGATTCGTAAGTTTTTTTTTTTTTTCTCATTGGAAAGCTGGCGGTATATATTCCTTCTGCTAAGTCAAATGAATGTAACATTAATATTATAGTATCTTAGACCTAAGATGAGAAGTTACTTAGCCTAACCTTCTTCTAATACAAGGATGCCTTCTATTCTTTCCTTGAAATATTGCTAAATGCATAAATTCTTATAAGGCAGCCCTTTTCATCTTGCATAACTATAAGCTATGAAGTTTTTCCTTATGCTGACTGAAAATTTGTTTCATTCTAATTTTCAGTCAATAATCCAAATTCTGCCTTCTGAAGCTATGCAGATTAAGTCTAATTCCCTTTTCCTAGGGAGGGTTCTCAAATATCTAAGAATACTATTATTTCCTAAATCTTTTTCTTTCCAAGCTAAACGTTTAACAATCCTAGTTACTAAAAATCCTAGTTACTATGACTTCTAAAATACAGTAGATTATAAGCCTCTAGCTGTGATTTGCAAATACATCAAATGTACTTTCTTCCTTGTTTTGAATCTTGCACAAATAGTGTTATAATACCATGTCTTGGCACCTAGTGAATCTGCAATCAAGTAAAAACTCCTATTTCACAAGAATTGCAAATGTATGTAATTTGCTCTGTTCTTTTCCTAACCAGTGCTTCTTTTCTAAACACTAGAAAATAGGCTTGTAGAGGACAAGGTCCATGCAATCCACATCTTTACATTCCCAGCACCTACCACTAGGCCTGCATATCGGAAATGATAATTCATGCCACAAGAAGGAATGAACAAGTAGGCCTACCTAAGTTCAAATCTTTTCTACTAATTTCATCTTGTTACTTGTAACTCATAATTCTAACCTGCAATCTTTTCCCACCATCCAACACAGCAGATAACACTTCCTGTTTTATGTCATCTGAATATTTGATAGGTCTCATCCAAATCATTGACAGATATTTTGAGCATAACAGGGTCAAATACCAAGTGTATGCCTCATAATTGGAGACATCTTTAGTGCTTACTGTGGGTCACATTTTTAGCAACATATACTGCCATCAACCTACCTGCTGGTTAACATCCAGCCCATATTTTCAGCCTCATTTGTGAGGATAGCATGAACCATTCCATCAAATGCCTATTTAAACAAACCAGGGTTTGAATCACAGGTATGACCTTTACTGGTTTATGACTTAAGCAAATTATTATTTCTCTCAGCCTCAGTTCACCAACTGTAAAAGAAGAAATAATCCTGTCTACTTCATAAATTTATTGCAAGAATAAATGAGAAAATCTACGTACAGTGGCCAGTTCTGGTCCTGGTACATATATAGGGTTGGATATGTGGTAGCTGTTATTATTTTTGCTCAATTTGAGATATGATGTATCATACTGTCTGATAAATTTGATACTGTACTGGGATTCGGGAAACTAGGGTCTTATATATTACGTATATAGTAATCCTAGCACTTAGTGTGACATGTATTATTTTGAGCGAGCCTATTCTAATTCCTAATGAGCACAGTTTAATTTTTCTACAGTTGACAGATATTGGTTAAGTAAGCAACCCTTGAGTTTCATTGGAGATCAAAATCAATCTGTTTCCTACATTTTATTTTCCTTTATAAACCTGGAAAAAACATTTCACTGCTTTCTATCCTGTGACAAATATCATATTCTCATGATTTCTCAAATATTTTTCAGACATGGCCCTTAATCACTATTGCAGATTGTATGAGGCCTCTAGGATATAATTCACTTGAGCTTTCAAAGTCAAACTCATTTAATCAGCTAAGAGTGTGTTTACTCTCTCACAATCTGGAGAAAGCATTTTGAGGAGGATTTGAAACCTGCTTGTAGTACTTTTTGGCCAAGGCACTATAGGTTGCTTAAATTTTCTTAGCATTAATTTCAGAGTTGTAATAAGATGCTAATAATCCCTATTTTGGCAAGGTTGTTAGATTAAACAAGGTTTACGACACACCTTAAACACAGCAGATTCTAGAAATCTGTAGATTCACAGTAAATCTGTCTATTTACTACAGATAAGGCTAATTGCTTACTCACGGATACTGATAATGTTTCAGGCAACAGAGCAGATCAATGATAGACATTTGTTTTTTATTCTTTTATTTTTAAAATAAGAATTATGATAGAGTTAATTTTCACAAATGATTTAATATTTAAAAAGCTCTTTGAGCTAGCTGAGGCTTCAATATTCCCAGGTACAAAATAGGAGAAATAATTGTGACCATGGGTATAGTGATAATTAAATGGGAATACCATCTATCTGACTGTGTATGTGTATACTAATTAGTTTGTTTACCTCCCTTACCCCCCCTGCTTGAGGTTCAATATCACATAGGTTTTACTCTTCCATTTTTAAAAAATAATTCTTTAAGGGGCAACAGTGACTGAACTATTGATAATAACATGGCTATGTGTAGGATTTATTAATGCCTAGGATGAAGGCACAACTCTCTTGCAAATGTCATTAGGTATTATGAAGAGCACAGTTACAAAGTAATCTGGGTTTCTTTTAAATATTTAGCCTATAACATTTTCTATAGTTTTATTTCCTCTCCACTCCATATTTTTAAAGAAATGTATAAAGAAAAAGAAAAAAAAAAAAGATAAATGAGGGCCTTATCTCCAAACATTACCACATCAGGGTTAGGGCTTGCTATGATCTGAACATTTGTGTCCTCCAAAAATTCCTATATTGAAATACTATCCTCATGCGATACTATTGGGGGTGGGGTCTTTTGGAGGTGATTAGGTCATGAGGGTGAAGCCCTCATGAGTGGGATTAGGGCCCTTAGAAAAGAGACCCCAGAGAGCTATGTAGCTCCTTCCAACAAGGGAGTACATAGAAAGAAGGTATCATCTATGACCACGAAATGGGCCTTCACCAGACATTGAAGTTGCAGGAGCCTTGATCATGGACTTTCCAGCCCTACAAACTATGAGAAATAAACTTCTGTTGTTTATAAACTACCTAGTTTATAATATTTTGTTATAGCAGCCTGAATGGACTAAGACAATAAGTTAATCTAGCATAGTGCAAGACATAAAAATGGTTTTTACAGTTTTTGATTAGTTATCAATTGATTGGTTTTAGACTATAAATGGTAGATAACATATACGGTAATTACCATCTTTATGATGATCATCATCGCAATTGCTTTTATGGATCTTACCATGTACTAAGTAGCATTCAAGCCTTTTATTGAGTATTTCATTGAATCCTTACAAAAACTCTATCAGTAGGTACTATTATTATTTTCATTTTATAAATGAGGAAACTAAGACCCCACTAAGGTTAAAAAATTGTCTAGGTTCACACAGCCAGTAAGGGTGAAGACAGAATTTGAATAAACGCAGCATGACTATAGAGTTTATACTTGCCACTATACCAAAGTACCACTATGACACTATAGACATAAAATAAAAGAGAAATAAGTATGTTTTGGTTTCTTCAGTTACAGCATGGGAGTAATAATAGCTATCTTCTAGTTGCCTCATGAGGCTGTTTCCTGTTTGAACAAAGTTGCTTAAATTCAAAAAATTGTAAGTTCTCTAAAAGAAAATATAAAAATTCAGAGCATAACAATTTATACTGTGTTTATTTGATGGAAGTCTTTATTTATTTTTTACTTTACCTAGGGATTTCTCAGAAAATAGACCTGAACTTATGATTCCTTTTTTTTTTTTTTTTTTGAGATGGAGTCTCTCTATATTGCCCAGACTGGTCCTGAACTTCTGGGCTCAAGGGATCCTCCCACCTCAGCCTCCTGAAAAGCTGGAATTACAGGCATGACCACCTCTCTGGCTGGCCAACATTTAGGATTGTTAAGGAACAAAATGCTATAATAGCCAACTGGTAAAAAGAGGACAGTATAAAGACAATAACTTTTATCCTGAAAAAAAGAAATTAAATTGCATCCTTTATGAATGCTTCTAAATTAATCATATAATACAAACATAGCCCTGCTGAAAAATACCAGTGAAGACTGCATAAGAAAGAAAAATGTGGCCGGGCACGGTGGCTCACGGCTGTAACCCTAGAATTCTGGGAGGCTGAGGCGGGCGCATCATTTGAGCTCAGGAGTTTGAGACCAGCCTGAGCAAGAGTGAGACCCCATCTCTACTAAAATTAGAAAGAAATTAATCAGACAACTAAAAAAAATATATAGAAAAAATTAGCCGGGCATGGTGGCGCATGCCTGTAGTCCCAGCTACTCGGGAGGCTGAGGCAGGAGGATTGCTCGAGCCCAGGAGTTTGAGGTTGCTGTGAGCTAGGCTGACGCCATGGCACTCTAGCCCGGGCAACAGAGTGAGACTCTGTCTCGAAAAAAAAAAAAAAAAAAAATGCATTTAATTCTTGCTTATGAGTGTATAAATTAACTTGATCCCCCCAAATTACCTGAATTTTATAAGCAAGCCAATGGTGAAAGAATACTACACCAAAACCAAATACTAACTATTTTAGCAATTCAAGGATGGTTAATATTAGTTATGCATTTAGTCCATTAGTTATGCATTTATCATTCTGCTAAGGTGAAAAAGTATATATGATTACCTCTTAAGTGCATCTGAATCCTCTACCCTCTAAAATAAGCATGTGATAAATTTCAATATCCTATCCTTATTGAAAGAAGATATCTTTAAGAAGCCAGGGATAGAAAAACGTTTTCTTAAATTCAAGAAATATTTTTCTTACACTAACCACCAGTGTCATCATACCTTATGGAGAAAAACTTGAGACATTCATATTAAGATCAGGAAGAAATAGGAAGCTGATTACTCTTCTGTTTAACATTTTTTGGAAGACTTAATCAGTGTAAAAATATGAAATTACTACAACATATATTTTCTGGCAAGTAAAAAATCGATTATAATTATTTGTAAATAATATCATTGTAAACATAAAAAATAACTGACTCAATTGAAAAACTTCTAGAATCAAAACAAAAGTGACTGGATATCAAATACATGTACAAAGCACCTATTTTATTAATGTTTACTAATAATGACCAGTTTATGAATAAACTATGTTGAAACAAAAATATTTCTATTGAAATGTTACTATTGAAATAAAAATGTAAAATACATAGAAATAATTTTAATATGAGAAATATATGCTCTATATAGATAATGTTAAAACAGTTTACTATAAGACATAAAATGTTTGAATAGAGTATCATATTCCTGGGTTGAGAGAAAATAACTAAGTAGTGTAAATATAGCAATTCTTTACAAATAGGTTTAATTCCAATTAAAATTCTAGTAACATTTTTGCGAAAGGGATTGAAATGGTGAAAAATATGTCAGCTGGAAAAATATGTAAGAGCATCTAGATAAGAAAATTTAAAAAAGAAGAGTAATAAAGGGTCTTGCTTTCCAGATATTATAACTTACTATAAAATGAAGGTAAGCAAAACATTGTAACAAGAACTAAAAAGTAAGCAGAATAAAATGGATGATCCTTAAACATATCTTAATATGGATAAAATAAATCTGCATATATTCAGATACCATGATGTATCAAGGGGAAAAGGAAATGTTAATAAATGTGTCTTTACAGTAATTTATATGTGAAGAAAGATTACCTCCCCATACCACAATAAATTCCAGAAAGATTAAAAAGTGGATCTAAAATAAAATCATAAAAATAAGGGTAAGTACTATGGGATCCCACTATAGGTATTGAAAGCCATGTGCTGGGTAAGATTTCCATGAGTGTAGTTAGCAAAGCAAATCACTCCAAAGATTGAGTCCCAGAAACAACATTATGTAGATTTTGGGGTAATGAGGAAGAAACAGCAAAACAGACTGAGAAAGAGCTGCCATTGAGTTTGAAAATCTCCAGAATTTCATGACCTGGGAAGCAAGCTCAACAAAGGCTTTCAAGAAGAAAGGAGTGATTCACAGTGGCAAACACTGCTGACAGATCTAGCAAGATGAACACTAGTTGCCTAGTATCAGCATTGGTTCCAGCATAGCGGTGGAGGCAACAGCCTATTTTATTAGTTCCAGGGAGAATGGATGGAGACATTGCAGACAGAGTATAGACAACTCTTCACTGTATGGAAGGAGAAGAATGAAGCAGTAGCTACGAGGCAGGTGGAGTTTGTTTTTGTTTTGTTTTTAAGATGGAAGAAGAAACAAAAAGTGATAATGTAGGAGGGAGGGGAGACCACCCAGAGGAATGTCCTGAGTGGGAGAGCAGTGGGATCTAGAGCATATGTGGAAGGCATGATCTTTTCTAGAAAAGAATGGCTTATCCCAAGCAATGGAAAAGAGTCAGAATAATGGGGCACATATGCAGCAAGGTGGCTGCATGTGGTAGCAGGAGCTCGTGTACTTCTCTTCTGATTGCTTCTAACTTCTCAGTGACATAAGAAGCAACACCGTCAGCTGACAGTAAGGATGAGAAGGGGTGGGAGGAGAGGTTTGGGTTTGAGGAGAGAGGGGAAGGTATGAAACAGTCATTCAGGAACGTGGGAGAGGAAAGGTGGTGCTATCACAGAGCAGCGCAAATCCATTTGAAGAGAGTGATCATGAATTCAAGGTGACACTAGATGGTGGCACAAGTGCCTCTTTTTCTACAGCCATGTGCAGCTTAGAGGGTGCAGGTGTGGAGGAGACAGGAGGATTTACACAGTGCTGGAGTCAGCTGAGTAAAATGAAGTAAGGGAGTGGCAGGGAAAATGAGCGTTGCAAAGCAGTGATACTAGCGAAGGGTCATAGACATGAAGCTGGTTGAGAAAATAAGGGCGCATGCAAGAAAAACAAGGACAAGAAGTGTAAGTGAGCATGAATGCGAGAGTATAGATGTTGAATTTGAAGTATTAAGACGTGGACTGGAGAGAAAAGAGAGGGTGGTCAAAGAATAGGACACTTAAAATGGAGACCTCAGAGGCACAAGAAACTGAGAGTTAAAGGTATAGAAGAGTTAATTTTGTGGACATTAAAATCATTATGATAGGAGCAGTGCTAGAGGGAGCAGCAATGACACCGAGGAGGAAAAATCTGCAAGGAATGGGGTGGGCTATCTGAGGGTTGGTAGGTGACTTCAACAGCAGGTGTAGTGGGCAAATGGAGAGAGGCATGACGTCCAAAGCCAGGTGTTGTGGAGGAGAACGTGAGGATGACATGAAACTGGCAGTGTGGGGCGGGGACACCCCCTACCTTCAGGCTCAGGGGAATGGAGAGAGTGAAAGCAGTGGCTGCCACTGGAGAGGGCTTTAAGCGGGCAGCAGGCAGGGGAGAGCCGGGGTTCCGGTAAGAGCAAGACGAAGAGAACATGAATGGAAGAGGGGGATTCTCTGGGGGATTTTGCTGAAGCCAGACTGTGAGTTCCCAAGGCACAGCGGAAGGGTTTCAGATGAGGAGAGGATGGAGATGGGCTCAGCAAAGACGCCCACAGCTGTGTGGGTTAGAGTTTGAGGGACAGGTGGTGACAGGGGCAACCTGAATTTCTTACTGTGACTGAAATAAAGAGGGCAAAATACATGATAGACCTGACTGGTCCAAGGCAGACAGTGGTGGTAGAGAATGCAGGGTGTTAGCAGGAACATAAAAAAAAAAAGAGCAACCTCAATTCTAAGGGAAATGGATAAATTATGGGACATCTAATCAAAGATTATAAAGATTTTAAAGAGTACCTAGCAACACAATACCCTCATGATAGATAAATTTAAAAAGCAGAACATAAAAGAGCACTTGTGGTATTATATTAAATATAAATCTTATTTGTAAACACATGCATAAAATTGGTAGGAAAAACCTAAAATAATAAACTTTATCTCATGCTGAATATTGGGTGGCCTTTATATTTTTCTTTATTCTTTTTCTTAATTCTTTTCTAATTTCCAAATTTCTTATAAAAAGCTTATTTTTGTTTGTAATCCAAAAAAAAACTTCATGTAATTTTTACATAGTTGTATCCTCTGATGCTCTTCT
Organism: Indri indri; assembly: GCA_004363605.1. Taxonomy (NCBI): domain Eukaryota; kingdom Metazoa; phylum Chordata; class Mammalia; order Primates; family Indriidae; genus Indri; species Indri indri. Next base: position 28,123 of record RJWJ010001136.1, read on the forward strand.
AAGATGCTGTTAATATTTTATTTCTTGACATAAGCAGTGGTTTTTCCAGATATCATATTCTTGTTACTTTTTAAAATATAGACTGTGGTGAATGTCTTTTTTCCCTCGCATATTTTATTTCACACACACAGAGTTATGTTCCCTGCAGTTTAGCTGGCTTCTGTATGCAGTATCTATCTGAGCATGTGTGAGGAGAAATGAGCACATGGACCTTACTGAAGACAGGCTCAGGGGACTACCTGGCATATGGATGTTTCAGGGTCACACAGACTGCTGTGTCCATGACACTGACATGGCACACAGGTGCCCAGGGTTGGTCCATGGGTGCGGCTGCCTGGCTGGGAACTCAGTCGATAAAATCCTGGCAAGCATGTCTGAAAGAAAAGGAAGCCAATTAGGTCAGCTGAGTTAGAAATCTCGCATTAGCAACATTAGGTTCTTCAGTGTTTAAAAAGACAGACTTCTTTACCCCATTCGTGTTAGGGGCAACACCACTTATAAACACAAGTGACAATTTTGATACCTCATGTGCATTTTTGCCTGGTTCCTAAGGTGGGCAGGCAGCTTCCATGTGTTATCAGAGTTTAGTCAAGGAAAGCTTTCATTTTCATATACAACTCCGCCTGCAAAAGCTTAAGATGTTCTTTTTCCTGAGAAAGAGGTTTGTTTTTAAACAAACCCATTGTCATATGGGCTAAAGAGAGATTTCAAATATCCTTAACAAACTAAAATCTGCTACTGTGCTTGATGGATAACTAACAAATGTTCAATGAAACCCAGCAAAAAATTAAATAAAGTGTCATGCATGCATTATTTATACCAATATAATTTAAAGGATATAAAAGTAAGAAATTCAAAATAAAAGCTCTACATGTCTTGGGACTATTAAGGCCACCAATAAAATTTATCTTTCCCTGATACATATTTTTTTCATTTTGTAATGAAAATCTAAAAACAAACAGAAAAATGCTAGTGAAGCTGACATATGCAAAATCCAGACGTCCATCTTCATTCAAGTTTATTATGTAAATGTATCAACAAAAGTTTCTGGCTTTCTGGAAGGAAGGCCACAGCTCTGGAGAGGGGATGAGAACAGTCTTGCATTCCAAACTTAGCACTCTTGGCCTGTAAAGCTGCAGATGATTTATGAGTAAAAGGTAGCAGTCAGTTCCTCAGATCCCATTGAAGATTATAAAGGGATTGTTTTACCACCTTGATAAAGATTTTTTTTACTTAAACATCTTGCTTCCATTGATGAAAGAAAAGTGATTGCTGAAAAAGAAGGAAAAAATGTTGGGCTAAGAACTTCCTTGGGCCTTCTGGTTCTAGCCTAAGTATTCCAGAGTGGAGTATATAAAGAGGTTCCTTAGAGAAAAAGATCAAAAGTCAGTACTCTCCTTGTTTATTTTGATTTGGATAATGTGAAAGTGCCTCAATTAAGCACTTAATTAAGAGACTCTCTGTTTTTATCACAGCCTGTAAGAAATTCTAATGAGATTTGATAATGTCCCAGCTTTGAGCAAGCTGATAAAGAAAACCGAGACTACTATTCAAAATATTTTGAGTCTCCATTGTCTTATGGTGGACATAATCATGTATTTTAATAAAGTTTATTCATATTATTTAAAATCAAGGCTCATTGTTGCCATTGTTACTGAATAAGGTCTGGAAATTATAGTTAAGGAATTCATTTAAGCGTAACTGAAGAAACAATTCAAGTTGTATTTAAAAGTGGTTCACAGTGTGGGTTGTTCTAATTCTTTATCATGCTGACTGCTGAATAAAATTGGATTTTCTTTACATGGATTTCATCCTTGGATGCCTATATAATTATTGTTATCTTATTGGTATATTTGCTTGGTGTGTGTATGTGCGTGTGTGTGTGTATGAGTGCATAAAAATCACACAAATTGAGAGAAAGTTCCTAGCTTAACTTTATAGCCTGAACAGAAGTTTACAACAAGTCTCAGAAGAAAAATAAAGTTAAGAAGCAACACTCTTCGTGGAGGAGACATATGCAGTTCAGTGTCATACACTGAAATGTGAAGGTGAGCACTGAGGTGAAATCTACTGTAATGCACAACAAATGTTTCCTGTTTCTGTGGCTCTTTCCTGGACAGGCAGCCTGATGCAGTAGAAAAGCTCCTGTGGTAGGAGTCCATGGCCTCGGCTCCAAGTTGTGCTCATGTAGAACCTTCTAGGCCTTTCTCCGTGGTTCTCGTCATTATCTGGGGCCAATTTAATTGGGGAAGAGTTGGGGCCAGGGTTTGTTTTAAAACTCCTAAGAGGGTCTACTGAGCAGTTAGGATCCAGAACCACTGGCGTGCTCTTCATTCTTTGCTGAGCATGTATGCTTGTAAAAGGTCATACAGACTCCTGGGTTCTGTGACGTGAATGAATATGGAAGCTTTGATTCTACACGTTAGTTTTGTCTGAGAGATGTGGACAAGTTACTTTGAGACATAGTTTCCTCATCCTGCAAATGAGCAGGTGTAGTAACTCAGATGATTTCTAAGGTTTCTTTCAATTCTAACATTTTAAATTAATTTAGATTAGCTTACATTAATTTTTGTACCCCGATGAATTAAATTTCTCAGAGGTAGCCAAAAAAAAAAAAAAGACTATTATACAATGCAAAAATTAGAAACTTAAAACACATTTTTTAAAAAATAGAATGGGACCTATTTATTCCTCTTTAATCCTTTTCTTTCCCAGATCCTTTTGTATTTATTCTTTGTATTTTAAATTTTTTTTAGGGCGTTCTTCAATGTTAGATTATTTTTGTTCTTGGTGGACTGGGGCAAAATTCATGAAAATGATTAGGTTTGAGTTGGGAACAAAAGAGCTATTTTTTGAGTCCTATATAAAGTCCTTTCTGGAACATGATGGAGAATTAAAGAAAAGCAAATAAATAAAAGCAAAACACTTTCCTCAGCTCGTCTTATTCTTTTTTTCTCTAACTCAAACTTTCTCAAAGTTCTCTTCCCAACATGCTAAAATTGTTCAGAGCTCAATATTCTTCTGCTATCCTTCCACATTTAATTTATTTTCATTATATGGTGTCTCATCAAAATGTTAGATTCAAATTCACACAAAAATGTGGGAGGGTAGAGAGAAGGGAATGAAAGAGGTTAGAATTAACATGCCCCAGGCTCAGGGTCACATAAAGCATTCCCTTTTTTTCCTCAGAGTTTAACAATAAAAATAGATAGTTGTGCTGGAGCCAATCAAAGCACTCTATTTTGCACTTTTGCATGGGTTTTGCCATCAGGCAAACTTGAGTTTAATTCCTGTTCCACCACATACTACATATGATTTTGTACAGCTTTTGAATACTGTGGGCCTCAGTTTCCTCACCTGGAACATAAGAATGTCATACAGTCATGTACTGCATAATGATGTTTTAGTCAATCACAGGCCATATATACGATGGTGGTCTCATAAGATTGTAATACTATAGTTTTACTGTGTCTTTTCTACATTAAGATATGTTTAGATACACGAATACCATTATGTTACAATTGTCTACAGTATTCTGTACAGTCACATTCCATCCAGGTTTGCAGCCTAGGAGCAATGGCTATACCACATATTCCAGATGTTCAGTAGGCTATACCATCCAGGTTTGTGTAAGTGCACTCTATGATGTTCACATAACAATGACACTGCCTAACAACAGGTTTCTTAGAACATATCCTTGTGTGACTGTATAACATAATAGTTAAGTGGAAGTTTATCTAGGTTTTGGAAACAAACTTATTGGGTTCAAACTGCTGCTTAGCTGTGTGATCATTGGCCTCAATTTTCTCATCTATAAAATGAGGATTATAAATCATACTAGACAATGTTAGTTTAAGTGTATTAGGAAATGTACTTTGGATTGCAGAGGAGATAGTAAACACTCAATAAATGGTAAGTTTTGATATTTTATAGGGTGGTTGTGAGGATTAAATGAGATAATGTATGTTTAATGCTTGACATACAATATATTGACATAGGTGTCTCTATCCCAAATAATTTTTTAAATGTAATCGCTTCGGACAAACTAAAAATAAAGGAAATCATGATTGTTTTAAGTTATATTGAGAAACCAAATTATAACATATGCCACTTACCCACAGTGTGGCCCTCAATATTTGTATGTAAGTGAAAACAGAGTCTTTGGGTCTCCCATGTGCAATGGAAGTGATAAAGGATAGAGAAATGCATGTGTAAGTATACCAGTGTATTTCCACATTTGGCCTTTCAGGTTTTATGAGTTGATAATAGTTATGCATTGTTTGGGGACCTTTAAAAAATCAATTTTAATAACTATAAGGGACAGTTTCTGTGTGGTGACCCAACAGACACCAGCCATTCAGTTGTGAGCCAGAGCCCTATTAAAATAAGGGGGGAAAGGAAAGAGCTGAAATTATCAAAACATGACCCAGAGATCATGGATGAATTTCTGATTTTCGTGATATTATTACAGAGAGCCACATATTCAATGCTGAATATTTTACATTTTTAAGAAAGAAAGTCACAAAAATAAGAATAGTATATGCATACAAACTAAATTCAGTTTTGGTCAGTTTAGGCAATAACCTAAACCTAACCTAACCCAATGAACAGGTTAAATAAAGTATAATAAATTCGATGGCTCTAACACCAACGAATCTGGTAAGAAAATAGTGTCCTTTATTTGACTTCTAAAGATAATCTGGTCTCTACTTCAAATCATAAATTGCAATAATTAGGCATTTCTAAAACTAACATTTTTAATGAACAAGGCTGCAGTGTCATAACACTACAGGTAACAGGCAAAGGCTAAGTGTCTTTACAACTGGCCATATTTTTAGAAGTAACTAATATTTAATCTCATTTACTTGCAACCACATTGTGGTTAAAAACATGAAATGAATAGCCTATAGGTGCAGATGTATCTAGAATACCATACATTTGGTAAAAATATTGTAAAAGAATTGCTTTGTGTATTCATGACCCAAAGCATATGTTACTGGAATGGGATGTATTATTTCAGAACTGTCCTTAGCTCTTGCTTTGATGATTAGATTTTATGCCTGGGTAATTACACTTTAGAATCAAGATGAATTATAAATAAGATGTATAATGGATTAGAGGCAATGGGTTGTGGAGAACACCTCAGGTACATTATTATGAGAGATAGGCCTTTATTTCCATAATCTCTCCACTAAGATATTACTGTAATTACTGTCTGTAAATAGAAGCTTAAGTGAAAGTCATGGTACAAAGGCGAAGCCACCAATACAGATGGTAGTTTGCACATATTCATAGGTTTTCTTGATTTTATTCATTTATCATTTGCTTTATGTGTGCTAATTTATATTTTCACATAATGATGGAAAATGACTAAAACTAATGGGAAAGCATGTTTTAGAATGTACTATTTGAAAAGCCTATCAATCATAATAAAAAGGGTATTTCTCATTTAAAATTTGGAATGGAGGGTGGACTACATTAAAATAATTCGCTACCCTACTAATATTTTTGTTCCTAAGTGAACAGCATTATTTTAAATAAATGTAGAAAAAACACAGCTGTAATAACTTTCTCTTCAAGATATCTAAAAGTCAACCTGGACTACTTAATAAATATCTTTTACAGTAAAATAATATTGCTGAATCAGAGAATTTTACAACTTCAAAACCCAACCTATCATTTTACATTGAATAACTATGTAATAATTAAGGCCTGTAGCAATTAAGGGAATTGACCAAGGTCACATAGCTAGAAGTACAACCAAACATTCCTTGGGATAAAGAAAATTCCATCTCTTGTCTAGAAAATTCCAAATTCTTTCTGTCTTCTATTTTTGCATCTCTCATGCTTACTGGAAAGGTAACATATTTTGTATGTGCCACACCATCTCGTTTTCCACCCAAGCACTGCGTGTGCACACGTATATTGCGGTGGGTTGTGCCTACAAATGCAATATACATGCTTACTGGTACGTGTATGAATGTATAAATAGATGTATGTAATAGTTATGATTTAACAATAATAGTATGGATTATTTGATTATATGTTAGTTCAAAGCAGACACATTCAAATGAATATTGCCCTCTAGAGCAGTCACCAAAAAAGGCAATAAAATTATTGCAAGGATGCGTCGCAGACAGTTGTAGTTATTCTATAAAATTGTTCTTTGAACAATGTGGAATTCATATGATGGTAAATAAGCTGTATGGCATGTCAGTTTACAAAAGGGCTGTAACACATATCTCTCCATTTAAACATTATGCTGATTCCATAGGTGAAAACTCCGAAGTTCAGTAACAAATAGAATGGGTACCCTGTCCAAGTGGTGGAGCTAGTTAGATTTGCTGAAACCAGATTCCTTTTTCTTTTCACTATTTCATGCCCATTCTCACAAAATTTATACTCACTATTTGATTTGTATTACTAGGTAACGATAACATTATCCTCTTGCTACCCTGCCTCACATTGTCAGTACAAGATTGAATAGAATAGGTTAAGAGTATGTATGAAAGTAAATATGATTGCAGCAAAGACAGTGCTGAGAGTATTTCCATTTCGCTCCTGAAATGAATTGAGCTTAAGCAGGTTAGTAGGAGCTAGCTTACCTCACAGGACAAGCCAGAATAGCCTGGGGGACAATCACATTTTTCAATCAAGTGAGCTGGAGGAGTTACTGCTGTTACACGTCCTTGTTCAGCTACCTCCATGGAGATTTCAGAAATCCTGAAGACAACAAGCATATACTTAGATTACCACGCCAGTCAGTTATGGTCATCGAGTAAACAATCCTACAAGAAGAGTCTTTGCAGGTTTTCTTCAATGTCAAACATGTTCTAGTCTTTCTTTTGTCTTTAACTGACAAACAATTATATATATAGTTGGCCCTTGAACAAGATGGGTTTGAGCTGCATGGGTCCACTTATATATGGATTTTTTTCTGCCTCTGCCACCCCTGAGACGGCAAGACCAACCCCTCCTCTTTTTCCTCCTCCTCACTACTCAATGTGAAGACAATGAAAATGAAGACCTTTATGATGATCCACTTCCACTTAATGAATAGTAAATATATTTTCTCCACCTTATGATTTTCTTAATAACATTTTCTTTTCTCTAACTTACTTTATTACACAAATACAATGTATAACACATATATAAACTATGCATTGGTCAACTGTTTATGTTAACAATAAGGCTTTCAATTGACAGTAGGCTATTAGTAGTTAAGTTTTTGAAGAGTCAAAAGTTATACATGGATTTTTGAACACCCTAACCCCAGCATTGCTCAAGGGTCAAATATATTTATTGCAACAACAATGTAATGTTTTGATATGTGGATACATTGTGGGACAATGAAATCAAGCTAATTAACATATTGTTTTGAAGCTGCCTAAATTCTAGGGGCTCATGTGCCACATCTTATTACTGCACTTTTGCTTCCTCAATGGTTGAGATTCCACATTAGTAAAACATTCACATAAATCATAAGAAGTTTAGTAAATTGGATGTCTGATATCCTGTCGAGATGTTATTATAAAGAGTTTTTTCCCATTTCTTAAAATATGAGTGGCTTAAGACAGACATGGCCAATTAATTAAACATTTAAATTATTGCAAACAGACAACCCAAGGTCATTTCCCATATAATATCTCCTGTAGTCACCAGTGACATTGCTTATAATTTACTGATTTCTTCCTCTAAAGCCTGTGAATGTCCTTTCAAGAACTTTAGAAAACCACTTAGAAAACAATGATCAAGTATAATCTAATAATATTGATTTCTTTTTGAGGACAAAGAACCTTTCAAATTAATATTTTGTTAACTTAATTAAATAAATCCTTTAAATAACTTTATTCACCCTTCTTGGAAAAGTCCTCGTAATTCAAAAAAAATTATTCACAGTTAAAATATTGATGCTTTTTTCATTAATTTGAAAGTATACATGAAAAAATATATGCAGTCCATAAATTCAGGCTATTTCATGACTGACTAATTGGTAACACAAAAATGTTCTGCAAATAAACTTTAAAACGAGACAATGAATAGTTTTGCTTCAGTAAAAGGCACCTCCAACAGCTTAAGGAGTTTGAATCATAAACTTTATAACAAGTATAGGTACGTTTTATTGAAACTGAATTATGAATGCATGTTCCGGCTTTGCTAGCATTGTAATCTGCACTCTGAAAATCAGTCTTTATGAAACACACATTCAGTTAAAATTCAGGTTTCACTCTCCCCTCCTTATAGTACACACAGATGTGGTGAGCTGTAAACAATCCACTCCCCTCCTGTAAGAAAGACTCCATCCTTATGTTGTCTGAGACTCTTTGTGGGAGTAAGAAGGTAACTTGTTGTTTGTTGATAAGTCCTGGCCACTGGCATCTCCATAGTATTTTATAGCCTGAGGAGCGACTAGTGCCATCTTCCCTTCTCTTGCACATGCATGCACACTGCACACCAGCAAGTGTTTACAAATCAAGTGAAGCTTGAAGAGCAACAACAATAGATATTTCTGCACTACACCCTTTTTCTCAGGGGATTAGAGAGCAACAGTTTTGACTGCATCAGGGATTTGGCCAAATTCTGGCTTCTATTTAAATAAATACTGAAATGCAAAACTTATTATTTCCCTCAAATAAAGGTAAAATGAGACAAAGAGGGGACAAAAACCAGAAAAGAAAATGCCAACACTGGCAAAATGTACAAAGTTCAAATCTCAAACCACATGCTAACTCCTGAACTCTCTGCTTCTGAGACTAAAATTTGCAACTGAATAAAAAAGATGCAGGATTATGTCTCAATTACCTTTGGGAGAAATATTCAAACTTTTTTAACTTTTGTCATGATTCCACTGTCTTACAAAACCAAGTGCTCATGATCTGCCTTATTTATTGTTATCATTGCTGAACTATGACTCAATTGAGCTGAAACGTGAAATATTTATTTATTCTAAAATTTGAAGAAAAGGTCACTTAAACCAAAAAATCTCATTTAGTGAGGTATGTGAAATAGTGTGATCAGAGAAAAAGACATATGCGGACAAACAAAAAAAAAACACAAAGTGTCACAGTGTAGCGAGGTGAAATCAGTGTGAGAGAGGCAAAGAAGTTACAATGAAAGATGCATGACAATATTGTTTCCATCAATTACGCTAATAAGGTGTTCTGTGTACCACCAGACTCAGTGTAGTGCAGAAAAATTTGCAAAATAATCTAATTGCGTACTCACAAAATTACCTGGTATCTTCTATGACATACAAACCTGCTATGGCTTCTGCCTGCCACCTGATTTGATATTCTAAAATAATTAACAATATAGCTGACAGCATTTTTAAAGTACATGCTTTTTTATTATTTCATACAAAAATGATCTCCTGTTACGGTGAGAAATATCAAAGGGAAACCAAAGGAATACAGATTTAAAGTGAATTTTGGTCCTTGATTTACTCTGTTATTAAAAGTCTCCACATCAATGAGAAAAGCAATATGGATCTTCTGCACAAAATAGTAATTAAAGGACTTTCTGCTCTATTATGTGCTTAGTACAGTATAAACATTTGAAGTATCGTATTTTTATATTCATTAGTTTCCTAGTGAGAGGCTTCATAATTTTTTTGTTTTGTTTTCCTAGGCTGGTCTAATAATTTATAAAATGAGATTATTTATGAACATATATTGATTCCATATTCTTAAAGAACATAACATAAACTGACATGAAAGAGAAATTGAGATTATGTGTATGAACTCAATTCAACTCTGCCTCCATGGTATAAAATTTATCTATGTATGTGTGATTTCTCATTTCATCTCATTGGATAAGGCCATGTGTGTTTATGATGTTGAAGTCTCCTGGATCCTCCATGAGTTATTTTCTCTTTATTTTATATTGTTAATATTTTCCTTGCTACTAATCCCTTTCCCATGATCTATAAACATGCTTACTTTTCTCACAAACAATCAATCATCCTTTGACTTTTTTTTGCACACTGTGCCCTTGCTTCTTTTTACATTTATGTTCATGGAAAACAACAGGCTACACTCATAGTACTAGGTTCATGTGTCTCATTCATTCCTTAAAAATTTGAGATTATTTATGCCCCAAGACTCCACTGAAACTGGTATCACAATTGTCACCAGTATGGTCCTAATTGTCAGTCCCAATAGGCTCATTTTAACTGGACTCTCTGGGTCATATAAAAACCATGGATGTTCCCTTGAAGTATTCCCACCATTTAGGTTCCATGATACCACATTCATTCTTGCTCATCTTCTATGTTTTTTTTAATGTGATTCCCAAAGATGTATGGAAAAATCTTGATGCACAGGAAAATGACAATATTATATGGCACACTGGGGTGAAGAAATGAGAATGTTCAGGGTTGAAGGAGACGGGACCAACTTGGCCCTGCCTAGTTCCCCTGATGGGCAAAGGAAGCCATTCATTTTCTCAGCATAACCCAATGATAGCACAACAGTGAATTGCATATGACCCACAACACATATTTTCCTGAATTTCTGACTGGTATCTTAAACTTACCATGAATTCCCTATATCTAAGGTAAATTTAATTTTTTCCTCATAAACTTGCTTCTCATGCTATTTTCCTTTTTTTGGTGAATGGCAGTAGCCTCTGTCAGGTCACATGGAACCAACCTTGGCTTGTCTTCTATCATCACACTCAAAAACCAACCACTTCTACATCTTTTTTATCTGATATCTAACTGACCTTCCCTATAGATTTCCCCATAGAAGAAGAACTTAACTTGGATATTTTCTATTAGAGTTTACCTGCTTTGTCGCATGATATTTCCATAGGTAGCCTTGATCAGAATATAATGAATATCATACAGTATATCCAAGAAGTCTTCACGGGTCACAGTTCTACTGATTCGAGGATCATCACCATAATATTTCCATTCTTTCTGTTCATAAGGAAAGAAACCATTCTGACAAAACTGAATGCAAAACCACTGGCATCTTTGCACTGAACAACTAATAACTTTACCTCTGTCATTTCAATTTCATGCCTGGTCAACTGGCCAATTAGAGGAGCAGCCATATGCCTGATGATTATTCTAGCATGAGTAGGAGTCCCACCTCGAATGATAACTTGAGGATTATATGTAGAGAAACCTGTCTCTTCCCGAGCCTCGAAATAGATTGCGTACTTGAGTGTGCCCCCATAGGCCATCAACTGACAAAATAAAATGGAGAGTGATGAGTTAGATGAATCTCCAAAAGGCATGATTCCAAAAAACATTTTATCTTGTTCTCACGTGACTTCAAAGTTCTTGTTCTTACCTTCTTTCCTTCAAATTGTTCTGGAAGTTTCCAATAGAAAGGTTCCAAATGGAGATCTTGTCTCACTAGACTCATGTTTGCAATAATCTCTGGATGTTGAAAAGCAATGCCTTTGGTAGTCGTGTGCTGCAGGGCCTCATCCACCAGGGGTAGAATGGTCTGCTCCGGCTTCAGAGTCACCTTCACGGGGTCAAAGTACAGCAGGAGGCTGAGGTTAAGTTTTTTGGACATTCCTTTAAAACTAAGTTACAGACTGCATGTCTAACCTGCAGCCCCTGTCCTCATTCTGATGAGGCGTTCTCATAAGAAAGAGAACTCACACAGTGGGCTGGCAAGGCAGGAGATAAAGTTTTTTTTGACTAGTTTGCATAGTGAAAACCACAATATCTGTGAAAATTGAGTCTTTTACACCAATAAAAGTAGAATTAAAAATGAACATGCGCCCACCCTAAAATTTGATGATTTCCTAAGGCTGGCTGGAATGAATGTGCAACAAATTTGGTTTTCATGGCAGTGTTAGCACATATCAACATTCATGCTCTGGTTCTCTGACTCTTTCCATCCCACACTACAATGCTTCTCTCATAATGCTTCCAGTTTTCACTTGGCATCTATTTCCTTTTGAACAATACGTGAACTATTTTTAAGAAAGAATAAGAAAGGCATTTGCTCCAGCTGTCTAACGGCACGTGGCCCCTTTCCCATTTCTAAATGTGCACAGGGGAAAAGGTTACTTAAATGTTTTGCCATTTCCTACTACCCCTCAGCGCCTGACTAAAAGACACCAGCAGGAACTAACATTATACCATTACACGGCTCAGCGGTTCCTTACTCACCCACGTCCGGATCAGTCCTTTTGCTTCAGAGCACTGAGTGGTAGCGCCAAAGCAATAGCAGCTGCTGCAGCCAAGTGGATTCCTGGCATCGAGGCCAAATTTGCCAGGCCGGCATCTGTCACAGTGGACGCCTTCCACATTCACCTGAAGAAAGATGAGAGTCCCTCAGAGTCCATAATGGCAAAGAGATGGGGAAAATCAGGTTGAGAACGAAAAATAGGAGCATACTCTTTTTTTAAAAAAAAAAGAAATGAAAACATAACAAAAGAACACCGAGTATTGGACTCATATCTCAAATGGCATATGTAGTTGAATCTCATTGTTCATGGGTCTTTCCAAATTGCTTTCTTTATAAATAAGTATATTCCTAAAGGTATTGTATATCGTTTTTTGAATCTAAGCGGCACATTTCCTACAATTCTGCTGCAAGGAATAGGAAAGACTCATGAGAATTTCAAAAGCAAAATAAGAACATTGATTCCTAAATAGTGCTGTTATTCTAATTGTAAAATATCAGGCGGGAGGTTAAAAATGTGCATTTATATAATTATTATAACATAATGTATACACACAGATATAACATGTATTAAATATAATATGTGATTGCAATTATAAGATGTAATAATGCAGCATTGAACTCTGTTTTGGCTGGGGCCTTTGACAGTAGAAGCTGCCATTGTCCTGAATTCTCCAGACTACTTTAACAACCACTGCCCGGATTTCATCCCCCGTTTCCTCTGTCCCTCATTGCATAGACTTTATCTTGAAAAATACCTCTGACACAGTTTTAACTGCACTTACCCTGGGATTGAGTTTTCAGAAATATCTAAGGAGAAAAATCCCTTTTATCCTTTTTAATTGGCTCTTTTTCTACACCATTTAACAATATTAATGAGGCTAAAATTTGCACAGTCACTGTTTGTAATGACAGTGTTTATACGTGATGAAATTTTACTGAACTTCCACAGCAGTAAATATATTTTCCAGTGTACAGTGCTTGCTGATTAACTTTAGGAGAAATGGTTTTTTTATAAGCTTTATTATTTAGCTGTGATTTTCTCTGATCATGCTTAAAAGAACTGTCTTCCCAGCCCTCCCTCCCAGATTATTCTTGCTGAAGCAAAGCTAATATATAAAGAAAAATAATTTGCCTTTACCGTCAAAAACGCATCGTCTCTACCAACTAGAAAAAAAGTTGGGTTTAGGTAGAAAAGCAGTGCTTATCCGTAAGCCAATGAACATGTATCAAGGAAAACTCAGGATCTCGCAATGCAATTTTGTCCATTTGTTTAGCTTAATGAAGAAGGAATAAAGAATATAGAATGAACTGAAATCTGAGCAATGGAAACAGAATTGAGTGAGGTTTTCTCTTACTGCATTTCAGCAGCACATACCTTGCAAGTACATTGCCCAGTCTGATCGCTACAGGAGCATATTTTAGTCTCTGAATCACAGGTCGCAGCAACTGTCCCTGGCAGGAAGCAGTCACAAAGATTGCAGTGAGGGAAGTTCCAGTGACCTCGATTGCACTCCACACATTTTGCACCAGAAAATTTTGGATGACAGTTACATTGGCCTGTATTTACATTGCACTGTAAATCCAAGGATCCCACTGAGCTGCAGTTACAAGCCTATGGAGGAGATAAAAACAGCAACCATTAATATAACTTTATGGGAAATATCTTAAAATTTTAATTCTAATGTTTCTATGCTTCCACTAAACACATATTAATCATGTATCTATTATATCCTTTGTACTATTCTAGTTTAGTCGCTTGGGAAACATCAATGAACATAAACATTAAAATTACTTCCTGTATTTATAAAAATATAAGATTGTCCAGAAATCATAATGCGATGTGAATAAGAAAGAAAATGTGTTTTCTCTGACTTTTTGTGGTAGGGAGGGCTTAGGTATGGGTTTTCTTCAAACACTTTTTGTCTCAAAGATTAAACTTTAGACAAAGTCAATTTACCTTATCATCCTGTAATTGTCACACTTACAACATTCTATGGAGAAATACCTTATAGTCTAGCAGAGGGAGACAAGTAAATATGTAAATATAACAGGACAGAACAGGCATTATGTAATAGGCACAAAATGCTATGAGAACACATAAGGAGCACCAAACCAGACTTGGGGGAGACAGAGAGGACTTAGAGGAGAAATATAATAACATCTAGTATATTGTTTTTTGGCATTTAAGCTTTGCTGGTAACCTTTTTTCTTCAACCTGGATGTATACAGGATTTTCTCTATTTATGTAATTCAAATTTTTGCTAGAATTTTTTAAAAACTTGAGCCTTTTTCATTAATTTACTGGAACATGGTGAATTCTTTCAGTCTGGGAACATAATTGTGTTTTGATTCAATGCTGTTTCTTCTTCAGATTTGTCTTGGATTTTGACATCTGGTCTAATTTATCAATTTTCTTCTTCAGGATCACCTATAATTCATCACTCTTGTCTATCTGCCACATCTATAATATCCTAATGTCTTCTGCAATCATTTTCCTTTGCTTTACCTTTCTTGCTATATTTACCTCTCAAATTTGTTCTCTATTTTACACCTCCTATTTTACAGTGAAAGTTTTATTGTATGTATATTACCACCGACGTTTATTTTGCAATTTTGGCTTCTTTTGAATAATTTTCTTATGTCTTCTCGCTCATTTTCAATTTCTTTTTTTAAGATATAAAAGTAAAAAAATTATTTTATCCTTTAGAAGGACAGAGAGAATCAGAGAGAGAGACAGAGAAGAGACCAGAGAGATAGTATGGCATCCCAAAGAAAGAGAAGGGAGTCATTTTCAATTTCTGCTTATCCACTTGTCTATTTGTCTTATATTCTGTTTTTAAGGGTTTCTGCGATTAATTTACAGAGCTCATATCTGCTTGAAATTTAATAAAAACACCAAGTAGGTTTATAAAATATCACTCGGGATCTTAGAATAAATCATTTTCAGGGGCCAGCTGTGCCAATTATCAATCTACTGTCTCTGCGCTCGAAATTCACCCTGCTTTGTGGTCCTGTAGTTAGACCTACAGACATTTCTCCATGGCCAGCTGGCAGAATGTTAGGTTTAGAAAATAGAGGGCCCTGGAAGGATCACACAAGGCCATAGTGGTGTGCCCACGACATTTCCATGCTGGGTTCTGGTTCTTCATTAGTATCCTCATTACATCTTTTTCTTATTATTTAACACAGGATCCCAGCAGCCCAGAAAGAATCGCAGCTGTGCCCTCAGCTGAGAGCGCACACTCTGTCCCCAGAGCCACCTTTCTAACTGGCTGTGGCCTGCACACACACACTCTGACCCTGAAGGCTGCTTCTAAGTAGCCCCAGCATGCTCATATCCTCCAATAACATTGGGCAGCTTCCATAGACCAGCACTTGCCCACGAACTGTGGCACGTGTGTTTTTGTTTTTGTTTTACCACCAGCAGGCTGCGTGCTCCTGTGGTGGTCACATCCTCTTTAAAGTAATCTGAATGTCAGCCCTGCTGCAGGTGGGGAGAGGGAGTGTGCCTCCTCCGACTCCTTCGTTCCGTCACTGACTCCCCTCCCTCAGCCGATAGGGAGTAGCTGCTATTTTTACCTGTGACTTCAGGACCCCTTACAGCTCTCTTTTATCCTTTTTAAGAAACTAACCACCTTTTACCAGTGAACAGTTTTTTCATATTCCACTTTCCCTGTTTAAACAGCCTGGATGGTTTCTGTCTCCCAAGCGGAGCCCGACTTGGTACCAAAGTGGCTATCACCTCTCTCTGAGATAAGTTTGCCGCCATATAATGTTTGCACTTAGCCTGTGACTTAACTCTTTTTGGTGCTGTTCTATTTTCCTTCTCAGATCTACAGCTCTATGGCAGACTCATATGCACAGCACCTTGCCAAATTCCCAGACTCAAGTCTGGCTGGATCTTACTTCGTGTATCTCACAGCTTCCTTGCTCGGCTTAATTCTTATATTCACCACTACCAGGGCTATTCCTGCTTCTGTTTCGGCCAAAAGTAGTTTACTTGTGAGTCTTTGCAGGACACAATGTACAATCACCAGTTTCTCCTCTTACTGTCTCTTTTCTACCCAAATGTTTGGTGAAAAATCTTCTCAGATTCTGACATTAAAATAATCATCAGGTCTTATTTTTGGTGTCTTTATAGTTAAGTATTTTTCTATCTCTTCATTGATACCCAGTAAGAAAAGCCTACAGTAGGTACTACTACTAAAAATTATCTTAAAACCAATGATCTGAAATGTGATTATTAGTTATATTACAAACATGAACACAGCTTCCAAGGCATGGAATAACCTACTACCATCACCCCAAATAACTTATACTAATAGAACATAAGATGTGGAATAAAATTTCAAAATTAGGATGATATATTTATTCCTTTAAATATTTTTTCTTTGCCAATTACTTTGAGTATATATGTACTCACTTAACCAAAATGGGCTATACTCAGAAATAGAAAATTATAATATTTTATGGAAACTATAATCATATAATAAATTTAAAAAGTCCTACGAGACATACCTATCTTTAAATAACTAAAGTATGAAATGTCTGATACCCAAATAATTGTATAAAACCAAAGCACTAATTCTTAAGAAATAGTTGACAGTACAAATAGACATTGGGACCTTTCCAAATCAGGGAGTTAATTCAGGAAGTTATAGTGGAGAATAAACGAGACCATTAACCATATGTTTAGATAGCACTATAGCCAACATCAAACTTAAATCATAATTAGATATAATGTTTGTTTAGCAATAGAGGATTTACTGACTATTCCCCTGCTAGTGAAAGATGGCAGGCTTTGTATTCTATTTCAATAACAGCTCAAATGATGTGTGTGCTCACACCTCAGCACAGAGAAATTATCCATGACACAAAGAAAAGGAAGCTATAAATTTCAAATCACTGTTCATTTAAATTACAGTCATCTAAGTTTCTAAAATAGTAGAATACATGCTCATAAATAAATAATTTGGGAAGGTTCTAAGTTTTACAGTTCTTCATTATGATGAAATGTCTAGCTACTTAGAAATTTAGATTTTTAACAGTGATTTTATAGTAAAAAACATTTCAATCTAGTTTTTATCAACATAATGTTTATCCAATGATCAGTAAAAAATGATAGTACCAAACACATAACTACTTTTTTGTAGACACTTGGACTGTGATTTTATCCTGATTTGTATCCTGAACGTTAGGTATCAGCTTTGATTTCAGGACTTTCATTGGAGTTTGACCATCTGACAGTATTTTGTGGATAGAATGGAACTCTCGGAAGTTTCCTTAGGGCTTATTCATGAGTCCAGTGATAGAATGGATGCTTGGATTCAAAGTTGAATATGTAAATGTTGGTCACAGAAACTCATAGCATTGTTCGTAGTCTTCAAAAAAATTTCAAACTCTTGAGAAATTTTCGTTTTCTTTCCAAAAATTGTGGCTCTATGGAACTTCGAACTTACTATTGCCATCGGCAATAGAAAAATGAGTGTCCTGTCTAGTTTTTGTTTTCTCTAATCACATGTCTAATTGAAGTCAGATATCTAAACTTCCTTGAGCAATCACCAATACTCTAGTTCTCCTCTAGGTCAGTATATGCTAAACCAGTGTTCAGATGTTTTATCATACATGTAAAGATGGTTAGAGTCTACTATTTCATGTGTGATAACTCATAGGAAAAAATGATTTACATCTCTACAAGTTATTACCACAAGTCGAACAGGACCACACTTGATCATCATGTTCTAATATTCCAATGTGATCAATTGGAATGACTCCCACTGACATAAAGATTGCCCTTATTTACAGCTCTTAAGTTTAATGAACACAGTTCAGCCCTAATCTTACTTGACCTCTGTGTTGCAATTAGTACTGATGAATATTCTTCTGTTGGGAGGGATGGGGGAAACAGAGTCTCCCTCTGTTGCTTGGTCTAGAGTACAGTGGCATCATCACAGCTCACTGAAACCTCAAATCCTAGGCTCCAGCAATCCTCCTGCTTCAGTTTCTCAAGTAACTGGGACTACAGGCATGCACCACCACACCCATGCTGTTCAGACTAGTCTCGAACTCCTGGACTCAAGCAGTCTTCTCACCTTGGCTTCCCAAAGTGCTAGGATTACAGGCATGAGCCATAACACCTAGCCTATTCTTTTTGAACAGTCTCTTCTTGGTTTTTAGTGCACTTACATGGTTTACTTCTTTTTTAAGCTGTTAAACTATACAACAACAACAAGAAAAAAATCCAAAGACAAAAACCAGGAAACAATTGTTTCCAGCCATTGGATCCAAGTGATCCATGAGTAACTAAGCTATTTGCCAGGATAAAGTTCAACACTTTTTGAAGGAATACAACAAAATCCAATAGACAACAATGAAAAATATAGAATGTCTAGCATCCAAGTAACAATACGAGGCATTAAAGAATGAAAAAAATATGACTCATAACCAGGAGAAAAGTCAACAAATAGAAACAGTCTAGAAATAAAAGAAATGACAAAATTAGCAGGCAACCATCTTAAAAGTGCTAGTATTTATAAATATTATAAATTTTCAAGAATAAAAAATTTGAGTATAATTAAGAGAGAAATGAAAGATATAAAAAAGATCCTAAAGGAAATTTCAAGGATGAAAAATACAATATTTGTAATGAAAAAATATACTCAATTTGATTAAAAACAGATTAGAAACTGCAGGAAAAAATCAATGAATTTGGACACTTAACAGTAGAAACTATCAAAAATTTAAAAATAGGGATAAAAAGAATAAAAAAATAAACAGAACCTCAGTGAGATATGGGGAAATACTAAGTGGTCAAACATAGACATAATGATTCCCAGAAGGTGACAATGGAAGTGAAGATTAAAAAATATTCAAAACTGTAATGGCTGAAAAATCTCCAAATTTGATGAAAAGTATAATGCCACGGAGCCAACAGATCCAACTAATCCTATGAAAAGTAAACATTAAAATAAACCCACAGAAAGATAGCGTAATCAAAGTGTTGAAACCCAGGTTAGGATTCCATACTTAGCAAAAATATCTTTGAAAAATAAGGAAAAATACTTTTTTGAACAAAAAATTGAAAAGAATCATTGTCAGCAAACCTGAAATACTAGAAATAATAATAATAAAGATTAGGGAGGTAGTTGTAAGAAGAAAAATGATACAAAATGGAAATTTGATGTAAACAAAGGAATTAAGAGGATTGGAATTAATACACACATTAAACAATAGAAAATAAGTTTCTTTTATTAAAAAAGATAATTGACTAAATCAAAATCATAAGATTATATTGTAACATATATAATATATAGAAGTAAGATCTATGATACCAATAGCACAAAAGATATGAAAGGGAATTGGAGGTTTAATCCAACATACCAATATGTAATTATACAGAAATAATTTAGATACTCTAATCAAAGGCCAAAGTATTAAGATCATATTAACACCGAAGATTTAATTATATGTTATCTAAACGAAATACATTAAAATATTAAAAAGAGAGATGGAATAAATGATAGGATGGAAAAATATATATCACACAAATACCAATTCAAAGAAAGTTGGAATGGCTCAGTGAATATCAGAAAAAAGTACACTTCTGAATAAGGAGTATGACTAGGGAGAAAGGGGACATTTGGTAATGACAAAGGCATCAACTTTTCAAAAAAACATAACAATCTCAAAAGTGCATGCATCTAATATCACTGCTCCTAAATAAATGAATCAAAATCTGAGAGAACTGAAAGAAGTAGATAAATCAAAATTGTAGTTCAATATGCTCGGTATTTAAGAGAACAAGTAGATATAAAAATCATTAAGGATTATTGACCTTCATAAAAGATTTCATCTAAAAACTCCAAAATACATATTATTTTCAAGTGTACAAGTTATAAGAATCAAAGTGGACTCTATTCTGAGCCATAAAAACAATCTCAATACATTTCCAAAGGTCTTAAATAATACAAATTATGTACTCAGACAAATATAGAACTAAACTAGATAACAGTAAAGAACTTTATCTTGAAAATTTCCAAATATTTGGAAGTTGAACATCACACCTTGAAATAACCAATGAATCAAATATAAATTAAAGAATATATTAAACTTAATGAAAATTGCAACACAACCTATCATAATATGTAGGTGCAACTAAAGTAGTACCTGGAAGGCAATATATAATATGAAATGCTTATATTAGTAAAGAAGAAAAATCACAAATCAATGTTCTAAGCTTCCATGTTAAGAAACCTGTTACACAAGAGAAAATTAAATTTGAAGTAAGCCACAAGGGAAAATATGTTCATTTTATACAAGTTGTTATATTTATTGGTAAAAATTGTTGATGTTACCATATTATCATTTTAATGTCTATAGGATCTATAGTGATATCCCTCTTTGATTTATGATTTTTAAAATTTGTTTCTTTTTCCTTTTTTCCTGATCAATCTTTCTAGATTATCATCAACTTTATTTACCTTTTCAAAGAACCAGCTTTCGGTTTCTTCTGAAGTATTTCTTTTTTCTATTGCATTCATTGTGCAAATTCTTTCAGAATGAGGAGGAAATGCTTCCCAATCATTTCATGAGGCTAGCAGTACCCCGATACCAACACCAAACAATACTAGAAGGAAAACCAACCTCCATACCAATATTTCTTATGAACATAAATCCAAAATCATTAACAAAATGCTAGCAAACAGGATCAAACATAATTTAAAAAGGATAATCCCCAATGACCAAACAGGGTTTATCTGAGGATTGCCAGGTTGGATCAACGTTTGAAAATCAATCAATAAAATTTACCATATTAACAGCTTAAAAAGAAACATTTTATAATCATTTCAATAGGTTCAGAAAAGGCATTTAACAAAATTGAGCACACATTCTCAATAAAAGCTCTTAGCAAACTAGGAATATGAGAGAACATCCTCAAACAAATAAGGAGCATCTATAGGCAAAATATGGTTAACATCATCCTCAATTTTAAAAGACAGAATGCTTTCCATTTAACATAACGAATAAGGAAAGGGTGTTTGCTTCTACCACTTGTAGTCAACATTTTACTGCAATAGGATAAGAACATGAAATTAAATTTACCCAGATTGGAAAGGAAGAAGTAAAATTATATTTGCAAATGACATGATTATCTACATAGAAAATCCCAATGAATTTACCAAAAGGCAACTAGAACTAAGTTTAGCACAATATAGAAGGATAATGTTTAAAAATAACTGTATTTTTCTATTCTAGCAACAAGCAATTGGAAACTGAAATAGAACAAACAGTACCATTAACTTTGCGTCAAAAGTATAAAACATGGAAAAATTTAATAATATATATACAAGGCTTGCACACCAAAAACTATCAAACACTGCTGAGAAAAAAGAGACCTAAATAAATGCAAAGTTATGCCGTGTTCATTGGAAGATCTAATATTCTTAAGATGTAGCTACGTCCCAAATTGATCTATAGATTAAATGCAATCTCAGTCAAATCCCAGCGGGCTTTTTGGTAAAGAAATGAGAAGCTGAATTAAAAATTTATGTGAAAATGTACAGGTTATTAACTACCCAAAGGTTTCGGAAATGAAGAACAAAGTTGAAGAGCTTACGGGACCTGATTTTATGCCTTGCTACAAAGCTACTTTAGTCACGACGGTGTGGTGTTAGCATAAGGGTAGACAGGTAGACCAATGAAACAGAGTATAAGTCCAGAAAGGCATGAACATATATGTGATCAACTGATTTTGACAAAGGAATCAAAGTAATTGAATGGAAGAGAGAATAGTCTTTTCAACAAATGGTGTTAAAAAAATTGGGTATCCACAAAAAGTAAACTTCAACCATTACCTTACATCATATACAAAAATTAATATTCAAAATGGAACTGGACCTAAATTTAAGAGCTAAAACTATAAAACTTATTGAAGAAAATGAAGGCAAGAAATCTTGGGACCTTGACTTAGGCAAATATATATTTCTTGGATACAGCATAAAAAGCATGAACCATAAAAGAAAAAGATAATAAACTAGTGTACATGAAAATTAAATGAAGACACTAAGTGAAAAGCAAGCTATATTCTGGGAGAAATAAAGTTACAGAACACATATGTTAAAGAACTTGCATCTAGAATATATAAAATATTCTTAGAACTCATTATTAAGAAAACAACCGAAAATAAAATAGGCAAAAGATTTGTAAACACTTCACAAAAGATGTATGAATGGCAACTAAAAAAATAAAACAATTCTTATCATCAGGCATTAAAGAAATTTAATTAGTTTAATTAGCTCCTCATTTCCTTTTACTTTGCAGATATATTTCATTGTATAGTTATGAGGTTATAGCTGTTTCTTGGTTTTATTATAGAATTTTGTTCTTTTTTTCCTTTTTTTTTTTGTTTTTGCAGTTATCACCAATTCGGCTACATAAGTGTGTACTTACTTCATCATGTTTCCCACAGGTAAAATGTAAGATACTGATCGATATCTGCAATCACACTACAGTGATAGTTCTATATGATTTTGTAATATAATATTGGATTTTGAAATACCCAATTGTACAGTTCTACCAAAATAAATATCTCCACAAAAATATTATCAGATGAAAAATGTGATTCACTCACCTTACAACCAGTGGTGATGCTGTGGCCCCAGGTATTGGGTGCGCATTTGGAACACTTCTCCCCAATGGTATTGGGAGGGCAGACGCATCGACCAGTCTTTGGGTCACAGTTATTACCCAGATGGGAACATTCACAAGCTTCACAAGTAAAAGACGAGAAACAAAGAACACACACACAAAATAGAAAAATTAGATATAAAATTTGATTTGTCTTGTGTTCTTTTCTATACTATGTTTAAGGATTCTTGGAAATAAAAACTTATTCATCTTTTATATCATAGTACAGTGTATTTCAGAAAGGAATTGTTTCAATAAATATATGTTGTATTTCATATAATAATATCGAAAGTTAAGGTATTTTTGGCTTTACTATTAAGTTTAAGGAAGGAATGAACTGGTGTTATCAGATTCTGTGTTAACTGCAATACCTTATATACAGGTACTATAAAATTTAAAATTTTTCTAAGCTATATAAATTATTTTTACTTCTTGTTGATGATGCTGATTTGTAGTAAAAACCAATAAGCTTAATAAGTTCTTGAATTCAGTACACAATTTATACAGTTATAAATGGCATACATCAGGATATTCCAGTTTTGCAAATATTTAAAAATAGTTGAGCTATAGACACTGTCGAAATAGTAGGATACTTTCACTTTTATTTTAAAATCTATTTATTTTAAATCTATTTTTTAAAAAAAGATTTTTCATTTTCCTTGCTATGATGCAATATACATACAGAAAGAGTACAAATTCCCTATATTGCACTTTTTCAAAGAATGCAAAAGTTTGAGAAGAACTTCAAAGCCATCCAAGATAAGGAATGTATGCCACATATTAGTGATAGTTGACTCAGCTACTGTGTATATTTCAATGCAACATTCATTTCATATCAAAGAAATGAAAGTTACAGAAGAAACAGCAAATACTTGAATTCAAATGAAAGGCTAATGTTATAAGAAAGTTTTAATTGCTTATATGATGCTTAAATCATTTTCACTGAACATATTTAGAATACTTGATTAAGTTTACTTTTTATGAGATCACAATTATCATTGCTCACAGCATTCTATACCAGCTGTGAAAAATGTTCAGCAAAATACTTGACATATAGCAAACACTAAACAAATGTTAGCTTTTGTTGTTTTTGTTATTATTATTATTGTTCTTGCTAATTTTAAGCGAAAGCATTTATTTTATATGTGCCATTCATTAAGAAGAAAAATAGTTAACATTATGCTTAAATTTATGTGCCAAAAATGTCTTGGGACAGTTCAAATCATTACTTGCAAATAGAAACTCTCTAAGTAGTTCTTTTGTGGAATCATAACAATGAATAGGAGGAAGACCTGATAATTAGCTCATTTTCTTCTGCCATAGCACAATGTTTACCACAATTAATGATAATAAAGAGAATACAATAAAGAGAATTATAATAATGATAAATACATAACACTTATGTGCCAGGCATCACTCTAAATATTTTATAGCCATTAACTCAATTGATTGTTGTAAAAACCCCATGGGGTAGGTACCATTATTATCTTAGCTTAATAGATGAACTGTGCAGAGGAAAAGTGAGGTCAAATCACTCAGTCAAGGTCACAAAACTTGATTTGATGGAACCACTAGACAAATTCAGGTTGTTTGGTGAAAGTCATGCTGTCAACCATAACGCTATCCTGCCCATTTTGTGCTTTCTTCCCCTATTCTGTTTCTCTGGGTTAGAATGCTACTAGGTCTACATTTCTAAAATGTTACCACCATTTCATAATTTTGAATAATATCTTTGGTCTCATTTATAATTTCTATTAGTAGATATATTTGACTGTATAGTACAATCTCATAAATTCATACTAAGTAAAAATGTGAGTATTCGATTTGAATAACAGAGTATATTTTAACATGCAACTTTCCACTGCTTCTCACATAAATTTGCTGTAATAGTGAATAATAATGTTTTAAAATTTTACCATGATGCTTTAGAGTGCAGGTGTTTCATCAAGGTTGAATCAATGAGTTTAGTAAGCAAAGGTAATATTCAACCTGGTGATGGTTAGAATAAGGATAATTCTAAATTACTGGCATATAAATCAAGGGTAACATTCAATCTTTACTTTTGTCTGTAGTGTGCTAATTGGCATTTTCGTAGTTCATGATTTGTATGAAGTCTGTGGCTGGATGTATAAGAATACTGTTAATACTTCAAGGAATCATGGTTAGATTTTCCCATGAACTAAATATCTAGAGCCAACCTGTTTCTCAGAACATCACAATTTTCAAGGCAGCTGCTAATAGATGGAAACACATTTTTTGTACCAGAAAAAATATTAACTTCCTGATCCTTACGCCAATATTGCAATAGAAAAAGGAAAAGTTGAAATGTATTGGCTTGGGAGTAGAGTTTAAACTAAGATAACATTGGCACAAGAAAAAATTGAATATTTTACCTTCAAGCTACAGCAGTCATTGAGTGATTAGCTAAACAGAGGTCACAGACAGGGAGGGACACAACAGAAATGGCATTGGCTGATTTTTATGGAGGACTTGCAAGCAAAGTTATTTATAGGGCAGTGTTACAAACTGCAGTGCATTTCATTTGTGAAATAATGTAAAATAAATGTATATTACTCATTAGGTTAAACATTTTGTATCATATATTGGTTGTCAATGTGCACCCTTTTTAACAGAACAAATTGTTACAGAAACTAAGACACCAAAACCAGAGAATGAATATGTAGGACGTAAGTCTCTTTTAACAGACCTGTGCAGCCACCTTCTTGGAAGTTGAAATAGCCATGGGCACAGTGGTCACATTTCTTCCCTGTGACTCCAGGCTGGCACCAACATTGTCCACTCTCTTCACAGTCGAATGATTTAGACCCAAAAGAATTGCAGTTACAGGGAACACACCCCCTTGCTGATTGCAGTCCAAAGGTTTCAGGCTGGCATAGAACAGGAATGAGAAAAAATGAAATTTAAATCAATTAACTCACAGTGAAACAAAATGCACAACACCAGGAGAATAAGTGGGAAAAAAGGAACCTATGAGCTGATGTTCAGACAACTGGGTTGTCATTTAAGTAAATGGACCTTTTCTACGATATCCAAAGAGAAAAGTTCAATTATTCTGGAATTTCATCAAAAATTAATGGCAGAATTAGGTACCATTTTTTCCCTTATACTTTCACCAGCCTTTCCCTGCACTTCCCAAGTTATAATAATAATGTGGAAATAAGCTATGGGTGGTATTCCTAGTTTTAATTTAAAATTTTACCTGCTTTATTCCTAATAATCTAAATTGATTACTTTTGGGTCTTACGAACTTCTACTTGGTAAAAATGCTTTCAACGTTATTTACCAGCAGCCTAAATTTAAAATAATCTTTTTCCTCTATTGTTTGATCTAATTTTTTTCTATATTCATAAATACTTCTCATCATCACTATAGTGTTCACATTATAAATATAATTTACAGATTATGTATACATTTGACCAAATAATTGGTTCAACAAAGATCTGGTTTCTTGGGTTTCATTCTAACAATCGAAACTGATTTGTGAGAACACATATTAAAGATTAAGTAAGTTAAAGGGAACTGTCATTTTCTGATTAGTTATTCATATGCATATTGCTTATCTATTTGTAACAAATCATTTTCTGTGGTCAAGTTTGCATTACTGGCTTTGGCTGACTTTCTTGAAATGCATATTATCAGGCCTAGAGTGACTAGGTTAGAAAATGCTGATGGATTAAGAAAATCACTCCTAGTAAAAAAAAATGAAAAGCACATATCCTACTTAAATTACTTCAGGGTTGTTTTTTTATATATAAAGTATGTCACATTATTACAATATTTTAATCTGGAAAATTAGTCTCAGTAATTACTTCTTTGTAAAAATAAGTCTTATTTTGGAAAATTAGACTTAATAACTGCTTCCTGGTAAAAATAAATCTTGCCACTTAATGTGAGCCACCCAAAGAGAAATGAATAAGCCTTATTATATGTTTTAGCTAAATTATTGTTAGCAGTTAGCAGTTTTAAAAATAAGTTCTAGAAAACAAAATCACACAGAAAATTAGACTTTTAAAATGACTGTAGCTAAGAATAGTTTTATTTTTTTAAATATAAAATGGGTTAAGTGTGGCAAGAATTTCAATTTTTATGTTTACTGCTAGCTTTATTTTTATTTCTAGTTCTAATTCAGATTTCATTATATGATTAAAGAAGAAAGTGCATACCATTTCCAGCAAATGACATGATTTTGAAATTGAATTCACCTATATAAAGAAAAACTAAAACATATAATATTTTTATTCAAAATGGTAATTTCACTGTAAAATTCTAGATACCTTGCCTAGAGAAATAAGCAGAAATTGAGACAATGATTAAAGAGAAAGCATGCCCATTACAATGTTATTTATCATAATGAATACCTACAGAGGCACTTAAATGTTCAACATTGGAGAAATAGTTGAATATAAATTATGCTAAATTCACAGTACAAAATGATACGCAATAATTAAAATCCATTTTTGAAGTAGTTTTAATGGATATGAACATGCTTAGGATATAGCATTAACTAAAAGTTTAAAAAGCATAATATAAAATTATATAAATACTCTGATTCCAATTACATATCTATAATGACACATATACCACACAGACACATACAGAAACACAAATACATACACAAAAGACTAAAACATAATATATTAAAACTTTTTAAAAATATCTGAATTGTAGAACTAATACTTGCATTCATCTTAATTTCTGAAATTTTCTTCACTATACACACACACACACACACACACACACACACTCTCACCCTTTAATGGGTGAATCAATCAATATCAAATGAAATTCCAATTCATAGTTATCATTTAAACATTCCAAAGTTGGAATGTTTAAGGAATATGCATAAGGAATATGCAAGAAGAAAGGTATCTACCACACTTTTCAAATACTTAAATAATATAGTTTTAAAGGCTAAGTTATAGCAAAATAAATACTACTGAATTTCATTAATAAATTGTTAATAAATTTAGTGTTCAAAAATTTATTTCAAAGGCTAAGGAAACTCCACTAGTAAACAAACTTCAGGAGCAAATGTTCCTTGTCAGTAATTGAGATTAATGACATAAAGCACACATGGAAATTCTTCTTTCCTGGGGTAAACATAAAAATTAGCGCTTTCATATTGTGCTTCCTTTGTGCCAAGCACTGTTCTAAAATATTGTACAAGTATGAATTTATTTACTCTTCAGGACAACCCTGGCAGACAGTTGTTATTTTCATCATTTTTTTATAGAGTGGTGAAACTGAGGCACAGAAAGGTTAAGTAAGTTGCCTAAGGTCGTCAGCTAGCCAACTGTGGGGCAGTGTTCCAAACCAGCCAGCCTGGCCTCCGAGTCTGCGCTCTTAACTCTCACACATAGGGCCCCAGAGGAAAAGCAGTCTCAGGATAAAACACTCTTTATACAACAGTTCTGTAAGATATGTAGGAAAAGGGCATGAATGAGTGTTGATTTTCTGCTGAATTTATATTTTGGAGACATTTTGATGAGTTAATATCCCTTTCTTTTATTTTAAATTTATGCATTTGTTTTTGAAAAACAAAAATTTAAAGATTTCTGCATTTCATAGCAATAGTAATAACACATTTATTACTATTTACAACAATAAATGTTACAGTAGTAACATTTATTAAGAACTCTCCATGTTTCTGCTTTATGTGCTGTTCTCACTTCTACCCTGAAACAGCCTTGGAGGTGCATTGTCAGATTACCTGCAAGAGAACCCATGGTGTCAAATGTTGATGACTGACAACCTACAGTTTTCAATCTTTGGATCTACCAGAGGAGTTCTGCAATGGACTGAATGTTTATGTCCCCCCAAATTCATATGTTGAAATCCTAACTGCCCCTAACGTGATAGTATAGATAGGAGGCTGGGCCCTTGGGAGGTAATGAGGTCATGAGGATGGAGGCCTCATCAATGGGATTAGTGCCCTTATAGAAGTGCCCTCAGAGAGATTTCTCTGCCATGTGAGGTTACTGTGGGAAGATGGCCATCTAGAGAAAGCAAGCCTTCACCAGAAACGGAATCTTCCAATTCCTTGATTTTGGACTTCCCACTCTCCAGAACTGTGAGGAATAAATTTCTGTTGTTTATGAGCAACAGCCTATGCTGTTTTCTAACAGCAGCTCACGTGGTCTAAGATGAGCTCACACAAGGTCATGCTGCTTCCAGGCTTCTCCCAGTCAATGGCTGACTACAGTAGGGTATTAAAACTTTCCTGTCCAATTCAGGATTCTTCTAATGGGCAAAATCTGTCTGGGCATTTCTCATTGGCCTGGCCAAAAAAAATGGGATTTTGGCAAAATGCGCCAAATGAGGTTTTGCTACCCAAATTTCCTTCTCTTTCTTTTCTCAGGAGTCAGAACCCCATTGCAGCAGCAGGTTCCTGGCATGCTACGCTCTCTCCCCATTCATCCTTCATAGGCATTTCCCCAAGGAAATCTCTTGGCATTTGCTTCTTGGAGGATCCAAGCAGTCACAAATCCTCTGAAGTAGGTCCTACTGCAGATGAAGCTGAATTACAGAAAGATTAAAGTAACTTATACTAGTGGTGAGGCTGGGATTTGAGCTAAGGCCTTCTGATGTCAGAATTTGTTTTCTTAAAATGTGCAATAATGAGCCAAGAGATAAAGCCATGAATTTTTTTGTTTGTTTCTTCTCCTTTACTTTTTATGTTATTCTTTCCTTCTTCTATGTCCTCAACTCCCCACCAGGCCCTGAATCTACACTGGCAAGGCTCGTCTCCTGTTCCTTCACCACTCAGCCTGGGACCTCTTATTCCCTCCCTTCCTTTCTTCCTTCTTCTCCAGCATTTCTTTTGTTCTGCCTGGGAGATGGGGGACCTCATTTATGTAATTGAAAACAACCTTGCTCATTTTGTATGTGTTGTGCATTTATAATGCATGAAAATGTTTCTTGTGTTTGTTGTATACATAGCACAATTATGATGTGGAAATTAACAAAATTCTTAATTATGATGAAATGTCAGACAAATGTCAGAGAAATGGGTGGAGTTTTTTCGGGCGAGTCACTTTCTTTGCTAGATTTCCCTTTATTTGTTCATTCATAAACGTGAGTTTTCTCTAAACGATGCTTGAGGTCCCTTTCATTTCTAAGATTGTAGGTTCCCACAAATAAATTTTTATTTGATGTCTACACATCCATGGTTAATTCAAACTTTTATGAAGCTATGAACTTAAATATACTTTTTAAAGCATATGGATAGCAATTTTTAAAAAGGCAAGGGTTCAACAGCAATCGTCTAATTTTTGCATTTGCAATTTGCACACTTAGCAACCGTTATTTCGTAAAATGCCACCAGGGAACTTCAACTGTAGCACACGGAACACAACATGCTGAGGCACGAGCCATGCAGCGCCTCTGGGATTACCGGAGCTGGGGCCCGATAGGCTCCCCGAGGGCACCCACTGGAGCTGCTGATGCCCCACCTCTGGGGAGACCCCAGCACCCGCTGCGCTCTCCGCGGCTGCTCCTGCTGTCGGTGCACCTGCCTGCCGAGGTTGCACTGTTTCCCTACGAAGCCTGATTTACAGATACATCTTCCTGTAATATCACATTGCGGTGACACAGAGCCGCTAGGATCGCAGTCACAGAGCACACAGAGTCGCTTCTCTGGGTCCCACCACATACTGGGCTTTAAAAGCCAACAGAAAAATAAAATGAAAACAAAACAGAGCATACAAAATTATTTCAGAGATGGGAGATGACATTTTCAAACTTCCTAAAGAAAGGCCTGCTTGACATGTGAGAAATGCTCGGTTCTGCTTGCTACTCTTTCTCACGAATAGAATGTACGAATGTGAAAGAGCCAGCGCAAATGCAGGTGTTCTCGTGGAGGAATCCCAACGTGCTCACCATACTGAAGGCAGAGCAGTCAGTATGTTCAGGGACTGGGAGCAACACACTGTATTTTAACTGAATATTTCGTTTTAGCAAAATGGTGTGTCTAAAAAAGTACCTCGATCGGCTTCTCTACTGAAAACGTGTGTTAAATAGAGTGCTTGCAGGAACTAGCTTTTAAAAGATGGAACTAGAAGGTGTTTGCTAAAAGCAAAAGGAGTGACATTTTATTCTTCCAAAACTGTAAAGGCAAAGGAAAGAGTATTTTACTCTCTATAGATTAAGATTAAATTTGTATGTTATTTGTTTCAAAAATATCTGAATTACAGCAAATATGATACAAATTCCATTGCCAAAGAAATACAGGTAGAAGGTCAAATGCTAATGTACAGCAAATTTTTTTCTAGTTTCAGAAAATATTTCACTGGCGATTTTAGCAACAGACTTAGATAATCCTGAGCTCTTCTTTCAATATGCTAAGGTGTACAAAACATATCATTGAAAGCCAGTGACAATTTTCCAGGAGGAAGCAATTCATTGGTCAGCTCCTGCCCCTTACCTTGCATTCGTCACATCGCTGCCCCTGCACGTTAGCTCTGCATTCACACTGCCCAGTCCGAGCGTGACAAATCTCTGAGAAGGAGCCGTTGGCATTACAACGGCAGGCTGCAAAGAAAAGAGAGATGCGTGGCCAGGAAAAAAACTTCGTAATAGTCTTACTAGGCTTGTTAAAGAATCATATAGTCCGCATGGTAACACAGACACCTAAATTCAGTAAGAGGGTGTTTTCTAAGCATTGTTAGGGATTCTATCATTTGATCTCTGTAACAACTCTACAAGCTGTAGAGATGATTCATATAAAGGCTGTAGTGCAGTGCCTGGTCCATCATATGCTATTGAAATATTAATGTCATCATTATTATTCCAATCTTAAAAATGAAGACACTGAAATTCAAAGAAACCACAACTTATACAAGGCTATGTGCTTAGTAGGCCATAGAAGTGAGTCTAGAACCTGAATGAGACTTAGAGTTCCCTGAGTTCAGGGGCTAATTCTGTTTCGCATCTTTGTAGAAACATTGGGATAGCATTTAAAATACTGTAATCCCATGGTAAGTAATGCTTACTGGCTTTAGGGCTAAAACCATTTTGAGAACTTATCAAAATGAATAGCACCCATGGAATAATTATAATGTTGCTATTAATCAAGAAACATTTTATTAATTAATTTTTTCAATTTAACAATTATTTATTAACACTATGGGCCAGTTTTTTGGGGTTAAGTTCAAAAAGTAAGCTTGAGGTAAAATAATATATATAACTTTAAGATTAGAAAACTATATATGATAACAAAAACACTTTCAAGTGTGTTAGGAGTATAGCATTAACATAATATTTAGACATCACTTTTTTACAATTTATATACTATCTCCAAAGATAGAAAATATATTTGGTTTAATTAATCTTTTGTCTTTTCTTACTTTGTTATGAAATCTAATGTTATTCTGAAAAATATAATAAATCAGTCTAAAACTTAAGTGGCCTTTTCAGAAATAGAATAGTAATTAATTGCTTACTCTTTATATTTTTAATGGTACATATAATTGCATTGATACCAGAATAAAAATGTGAGGGGGAGATGACATGGGAGTTTCGGCTATTTATAGATGGTTTTGGTAAATTTCATACAATGTCCCTGAATACTTTGATTTGAACACAACTTACATTAAAAACAGCTACTCTATTAGCCTATGCTATTATTCTGTTGACCTGGATTTAAGTTCTACTTCCTTTTGCTGCTTGTGTAAAAACCGCTTGATTTATCTTCCAGCAAAGTTTGGCCTTCAGAGTCTGCTAACTTGATACTTAGTGTGGGGGCCATTGAGAAACTAGCAAGAGCCTAAGGATAGTCCATAGCTAGAAGGTAAGAAAAGGCTGAAGAAAATACTTTCTTTACATATCCATTTTCACTTGGACACTAGAATTGCATATACCTTTATTTCTTTATGTAAATTTCTTATGTTATTATATGTAAATTTTTAAAATCTCAAAATACTTAGAATTTAGAAGGCCCTTTTTTTTAGAGTTAGGACTATAAAATTAAATTTATCATAAATGTTACAGTAATTAATGTCAACTTAAAAATAATAAAAGCAATATAAAATTTTACAAAAGTACCTTTTTAATGGAAAAGTATGACGCAAAAATACACATAAATTTAAAAAGCAAGATATAGTTCTTTGTAGTAGTGTACTTCTTACAAGTCTAGAGGCAACTAAAATAAAGTTTTTTCTATGAACTTTCTTTTCTTGAGGGTTTACCACCTATGCATGGAAGAGCTATTGTATCCATAAAAATTATAAGAGTAGATAATAAATGTGTTCTTATAGTTTTAACTGTAATTCTATGCCAACGAACATTAAAAATCATAATCATGTCTATACTTACAGCAAGTGGTATAAAAATTGGTGATGGTGCTAAATGTTTTTATTTCCACATTCTTCTATATATTCTTAGGACTTCTTGTCACACATCCCTAGTTTACCATAATAAAAGAAGTGGAATAATATCCTCACCTTTATGGAGGAGGTTATTAGAAGACAGGAAAAAAACAGTCACTGAATTATTAATGTAGCCTTAGAATTAGGCTGACGCTCATAACTGCTACACTACTACCAAAGCAGCTACCATGTATGAGCGTCTCCAGGCCCCAGGAGCTCACTGGATACCATCTATGTGCCAGATCCTTCAATCCCCACACAAACTCCATGACCCTTTTTGTAGACAGGGAAACTGAGTCTCAGTGAGGTCAAATGTCTTGCCCAGGGTCACACAGCTAGAAAATATAGATCCCAAATGATCTGTTTGAGTGAAAGAATTTCTTAAGCTCCCTATAATTTTGTACATATGCCCCAAATCCACAGTGTTTAAATGCACTCTGAGCCTGTTGGAAATTTTGCCTTAAAAAATTATCAGTTTACAGGTGATATTAGTAGGTGCCAATTGGTCTAGAGAGTAATTTGGTTTTGATTCAACAAATTAGCATTTCTTAAGCTCATGATGAGAGAGACACATTTCTTATTGAAATAGAGTACCCTACCGGGTCTTTGGTGCTTACAGCAGAAATGATGATAGACTATGTTTCTTGTGGTTTCTATCATTCTGCAGGTCCTGGGACCCACTTGAATAATTGGAAGTATCTTCTTATGTCATAAACTTGGCAGAAATTAACTGTTGGGCTGCTCTCACAACCTGTTCTGTCTAAAGATCATGACAGCAGATGAAGCTGATGACAGTTGTGTGCTAACGTGGACTTACATTCCATTTGACTTTCAACAATGAGATCTCCCTTACATATTATATGACCACTAATACAAAGGATTTGTAAATTCTATGCAGTACTGAATAATATAGCTAAGGAGGGGAAGATGAAGGGAGGAATGTACTGTACTGATGTGGATGAAACCCTAATTTTGTGGAAGGAAAACACAGAAAGAGCATTTTATGAATAGTCCTAAAATGACTATTATAAAATTAAAACGAGGCTAGTCACTTAACAATTACAAATACCAGTGTGTAAAAATGTTGTCAGAATTTTACACCTATTATGAAATATAAGGCTGTAAACTTCACATATAAAAGCATAACTGATTAACACCTTCTGACAGGTCCTAATGAAACAATATGGGCTGATACATTTATTTCAAGCAAATGATTAGATAGGGCCTACCTAATTTCCAAATTCTTCTTTCCTGTTATAGACATAAGTTCACTTTAAAATCTTCATTCCACATGTAAACAGAAACGTGTGTCATTTGAAAAACAATGACACTTCAATAATGCAGCAATTTTAAAAGGATTTACTCTATTAGTGCAAAGAAATATTTTAGAATATGCAGACTGTGTATATGCTGCACATCGATCATCCACGTATTACACAAAATTTCCTGCTCTTCAATCCCCACTCAAGAACTCATCAGCTACTTTGAGGTACAATGCATCAATTCTGTCAGGGGCATCAATAGCTCAGGACTTACGCTGACAGTTCTTTGCATCAACTGCGTCTCCAAAATATCCATCAGCGCAGCGCTCACAGTACTGGCCTGTTGTACCCGGCTTACATATCAGACAGGAGCCAGACAAGCTGTCACAGCTGCCAGGGATGGAGAAGTCAAGGTTGTCATTGCATTGGCATGGCTGACATGATCCTCCAGGTACAGAAGGTTGTCCAAAATAGCCTTCTGCACACCTAAGGCAAGAAATTTTGTCAGTATTTGGGGGGAACTCAGTAGAGACAATGTTTACATATTTTTCACTCTACACCTCTCCCAGGATGATGGCTTTTCCTTTTAAAGTGTTCCTTTTCTCAAATGCAAGGTGATTAAAAAAATGTTTTTCTCTAACTACAGTGCGGATACAAGATGAAATCCTGCCAGCCCACAAGTAATTAGATTTCAGCCAGAAAAAAAAAAAAAAATCTTGTCATTGGCACTGAAGATGAGACCAAAGCATAATAAGAAATCTGCTGCTGGCACTCTAGGGAATCCAGGTACATGTTGGAAAGTCTTTGTAGTACAACACATCAGATGTCTCTACTCCAATTGGTTGTTTTCTCTACAAATATGTAAGGTTCGCATTTTGTTGTTGTTGCTGTTATTGCAGTGAGAGCTTGTTATGAGGAAACTGGCTCACAAGGAAATGTGGTAATGAGAGTTCAGAATTTATTAAGTAGAAATAGTGACTCAGAAGATTCTTATTAATTGGGTGGGGACTGTGGGTATCTCTGAATTAATAATCGGTTTGTATGCATTTGCATACACATTCAGAGGCAGATTTTCATTGAAGATTCCTTTCTAAAGGGAAGTGTGAGAAGGCATGCCTGCATATTATGGGAACATGACATAAGGTGATGCCAAACTGTGCCCACGACTCATACTAACAAACTCTAGGTCTTCTTTTTTTTTTTAAACAACCAAAACTACTTTATATATCATTGGAAAATGATAAAAGTTTATTCATTTATAAGGCATATCAGAGAAGATTTTGAAAAAATTACAGTATCAGATTTTCCTTGACCCAAATGTTATGTCTTAAAATGCAACTTAATGTTACATGTGCACAGATACATCCTCATAGGCAGCGCCTATTTATATTCTGGTCTGTCTTTTCATTCAGTTACACTTGCTAAAGCTTCATATTAAGCCCCATTTGCCAAAGGAGAAACAGAACAGGGCACCTGAAGTCTATGGTAAGGCTAGCTCTGTTATCTACGCCATCTTATCAAAATAAAGTCTTTTGCAGCAAGGGCCAAAATTGAAGGGCATCAAAAACAATGTAAGAGAAGATAATTTCTTCAATAATACACTACTTTCATGCTCGTCTACTCACAGATATGGAAGTCATTGTGTAGAGAAAGGCTCTCTACCATTTGAAATAGAATGGCTTAAATCTAGTACTTCATATTGAGGATACTTTAATAACATCACAATTATGGGGTAAAGTCATTGATTGGGTACAGATATATTTATTATTCTAAGTTTTCTAGAAAATTTATAGGTGCCATAATTTTCAGATTTCATATTTTATCATAATTTAAAAAATGAGATTACTATGAGATTACTTACATTCACAAAATGTTTCATAAAATTATGAAAGCTGTATAAATATTGCTTAGAAGAATACTGCCAGCCACAAACATAATTGTTCATTAATTCTCTGGTATAAATATGTAGTAACATTTTAGCACATAAAATTTCCCCATAATCCCTTCAGTAACAGTATTCAATAAAGATAATAATAAGATCTTTTTGAATTTTGACTTGATTCTTCTTGCCTTATTTAATATACAGAGCTTATGATCACAACCACATATAGTCACATCTCATTGTGTTTACTACTAAGAGAGTGGCTTTGCTCCACTGGAATAAGGATATACAATGATCATTATCACAGCCAATGGAAACCTGTTATTTTCAGCTCACTTTCCTCGAAATGACTTACTGCCCTCAGGAGAGATGGCATTATATAACAAGATCTGGGAATTTTTTTTTAACATAGATACCAACTAATAAGTCCAAAATTCTCCCATAATAATAATAAAAAAAAACCTCATTCCAGGGAGAAACTAACCATAATTAAATGAAGTAACAAAAGAAGCATCCGTCTTTTATTTTTTGTTGCAGGGCATGTACGGAAAATTTGTGAATATACATGACAAAAAATTCATGCACCATTTTATTGAAAGCGGGACCTTTTTATGCAGCACATTCAGCACATTGCTGGTATATGTGTGTGCGCCTTTCTATGCAGAGAATAGTATTCTTAGAGATTTCTAAAAATGTTCCGTTAGGAATTAAAAAGTAATTCTAGGGTCAGAGAATACAAAACTGCTAATCATAAAACTTTTATTCATAATAATAGCATTTTATAGTTCGAGCAAGTTAAATTCACCTAATTAAAATTAGTTTAAATCACAGTCCTTTGGACTTTTCCAGCTTCTCAGATTTTCACTCTACGAAAATGAATTATAGTGTGAAATCTCAAGCCCTCTCATTTTCACATGCAAGGCAGAATGAGGGCATTTTTTTAAAAAGAT
The DNA here is from genome assembly GCA_004363605.1 of Indri indri. Classification (NCBI taxonomy): domain Eukaryota; kingdom Metazoa; phylum Chordata; class Mammalia; order Primates; family Indriidae; genus Indri; species Indri indri. The sequence goes on from RJWJ010001136.1 coordinate 65,440, forward strand.
AGTTTATTGAATGCTGTGCTAGAGATGGGCATCTCGACATAACAAAGTCATTGTTCCTTTCCACATTTGTTAACTTTTTCAAATCAAATTATAATATTTTGGAAAGATACCCTTTAATGTAAGATACCCAGCAAACATATGCAGCTATGAGTTGCAGTAGCTGCTATTTATAACTTAGGAACAATATCAGTGTGAATGAGAAAGCGGGGGCCGGGGGGGAGACAGGGAGAGAGAGAAAATGGTAGAGGTGGAGAGAAACAGCAATGAGAAGAACGCAACAGCACTGGTGGGGCTTTTCTTATCTCATTCTGCCCCATCATTTTTTCAGCAACTTTTGGCTAAAATCCATGGCCTGCTTTTCCATTATCTATAGTCTGAAAACAATGAAACAATAAAATGCCAGTTTCAATCTCTCTAAGCAAATTAGGAAAGCTCTTGCTTTCCCCTCCCTCAACTCCCTTCCTCAAAAAAAAAAAAAAAAAAAAAAAAAAAAAAAAAAACCTACTGAGCACTTTTACCTGATCAGGCACAGTCTTCATACTACAGTCCATGGAGAAGATACACACTTTTAAAAATGCAGCAGCAGAACAATTGGAGACAGGCTACATGGAAGCACAGAAAAGGGCAACCAACTAGATTAGGATTAATCGAGGACCCTGTCAGGATGACAGAGCTGAACTTTGAGAGCTGAACAGGGGTTAACCTCAGGGCGAGGAGAGGAAGGGCCGCAGTCTTCCCGGCACGGGGAACAGTATCGGCAAAAGCTCAGAGGAGGAAGGCTGGAGTGTGACGAGGAGTGGCTGTGCGGTGACGCTGTGTTTGTGCTTCCCCCCATTTGACATAATCAGCAAAAGACCGAGGGAGTTTGTCTGATTCTATGGTGCCTCTCTAAAATTGGAAAAAAGTGTCCTCTCTAGGCATATACAGAAAAAGTGAAGACAGTGGACACGGCGGACACCAGGCACAGCACAGAAGGTGTCCTGACAAGAAGAGGGTACGCTGGATTCAAGCGCCCAAACTCCCCCTGCCCCGAGTGCCTTTGTGCAGTGTACAAAACGCACAATCACACAGGAGGGGCTTCTTGAAACCTCAGCTGGAATCACAGTTTTGCTAATGATACTACCAAATAGGTATAACTGTTTCTCTTCTGTTATTTCTGTAACCCCTAGCTCTATATTCAGGAGCAAGGGTGCAAGGACACTCCGACATGAGTAAAAGTTCTCTCCAGCGATCATAGTGATCAGAGGGTCATTAGACTTGATCCAAATTCATACATTTCTGAAGCAGAGAATATCTAAATGGTATTGTAGGTGATTTTTTCAAAATATTAAACAATTAGATTTGAAGAACTTCTGCATTCTCAGTGGAAATTGTGAAATTAGTCTTAACTTTTGACCTCTCTCTCCTCACCTAGGGATGAGTTGTTAAAAATTTGTCAGCTAGGGAGGGGGTAGGGTTTAAAAAGTCCATGTATCCCATTAAGATTCACGTTGTCCAGTAGAATCCACAAGGTGAACTTGCCATGGTCTTTCTAAATGTCTTTTTCTCCCTGACAAATGATACATTGCTGAGGCTACAAACTTACCCTGAAAGTGACTTAGTGTCCAATAAGGGCAGGTGTTATCAGCATTTAACTCACTTTTTGCTCTGTGTTCCTTTTCATTTTTCTTGATGCGCCAGTGCATACTTAATCCCTTTTAGACTTCTAAGATGCTGTCTCTCAGTTTTTAATTTTTAATTTTTCCCCTCTTGTCCAGATGATAAAAGCCCAGAATCTTAGCAAAGTGCCATGATGAATACCTTCTCCCCTCACTCCCTGACTCTCTCCTTTGTCTTTGTTTTAAAACATTCCCCAGCAAAGCAGTGATACGTCAAAATAGGGGTGCTGTGGTCCCAACTGTTTCCCAAGCTTTGACTCATGTTCTATATGTGACAGAATACCAATCAATGTTTTGTTGTATCTCCTTCTGCCATCCACTCATTCACTGTTCTTCACTCCCTCAAGTCAGGAAGCAAGGCCCATCCCGTGCTACATGCTTGAGTGAAGGGATTTGACTGAGCAGAAAGCAGAAACATAGGAATCTTCTGGACTTTGGGCTCTAGAAATCGTCATTTCTATAAGTGTGGCACCTCCTCCCCCAAACAGAAAATGGGATGAAATCGGAAAGGCGGATGGAGAAATGGTGATGGGAGAGATGTTGGTGGGTCCCAGCGAGGAATGAAAGAATCTGAGTGATTCCTGTATCTCCAAGAATGGGATGAAAGTACTGGAGAGACTTGCTAGACCCGAAGAGAAAGGTCATTATGAAGACGGGGAAAGGAATGAGTCGGCAGAAAGATACCAGATGAAATATTCAGGACTGGCTGGCCCCACGACATGTCTCTTTGCCCAATACACACACATCCATTGCCCCCACCCCACTACTCATGCATACACGTGCCTGGGTACTAGGAAAGCTTGTTAGAACTTTAATTCAAGCATGAAGGTGGGAAGAGGAAAAGAAAAAAAACTTTAATCTGGCTGAGATTATGTTTCTAAGCCCTCACAGGTCCCATATATAGAGAAAGGGGTCTCAAAATGAAATTAAATTGTGATAAAGAACATAAAGTTATAATTCTTGCCCACCTGAGCTGTAATCTGAGATATTTTCTTGCCATATATTAAATGCAGAAAATTTATGGCTACATATGTTTAGGAAATGCTGAGCTAAACAAATTGAACAGATTTCTTCACTACACACTGCAGGACATGCTAGAACTTTTAACATGCTAATGGATACTTCCCAAATTTACGTGATCACAGAAGTCTTCATTCTAGGAACATCTACAGTTTGGGAAATGCTGCCTTAGTTTTTAAATGCTGGTTTTCTGGAGATGATGTGCAGAAGCTGATCATGCACATCACTTAGAGAATGGTTTCGATTATAAGATTTTCAGTGCAAACAGTATCTCCTCCTTAACCCATCCTTATCTTCCTTCCCTTCTACTTCAACATGCACATCTCAAAAAATGTTTCTGCTAATATTTTGGATTCATTTAATGGGCTTTTTAGCTTATATAAATACAGTGAAATGATAAATCCTAAATATTCCTGGAAAACCCTAATTCAAATTCGGCTAGAAAAATATAGTATCCTTTTGTCTAAATAATAATAGTTTAATATTATTTTTGACTGAAAAAAAAGACTTGAATTGGAGATAAGCTATGCCATCTGCAATGTATGCATGTCACCATATTCGTTTGAATGAGATTAATACAGATTGTAGACAGGAAATCATGCTTTCTGTCAGGTATTTCTTTCCTTGGTGGTTTTCTATTATTCAAATAGAATTTGCTCAAGAATACATGGAACCAATCTCACCTGCATTAAAGAAGGATGCGAGCTGCTGAGGGCAAGGATGGTATAGTGCATCTGTTTATATCCAACATCTAGCCTTGTACCTAGCACATGGTAGTTGCTAAAGAGATGTTTGCTAAATAAAATGTAGCATTTTAAATTTGGTTGTCTCAGAACTATTGTCTAACACACACAGAAAGTACAGTGCACGAAGCAGAGCGATATAAATACATCAGAGACTATGCTTGCCTAGATAAGTGCATTTAATGGCCTTGTATGACAGAGCAGCTGTCATTTTCCAGTTGCTAAAAAAAAAAAAAAACCGTTGCCTGTAGTGCGCTGAGGAGTTAGGCAGTTGATATAAATCTGTCTTGGCAATGATATGTCCTCCTATTATTATATAATAAGTAATATGCATACGCCTTTTTGTTTCTTAAAAAAGCACAATTAAAGATTTCCAGTTTATTGATGGCAAATAAATCCTCCTTGTTTCAGGTTTTTGATACAGATGCTTCCATTCTCACAATTAGTACTTGTTGCTGCTAGGGACTGTCATTGGCACTTTGTCCACAGACTGCTAGTTGGTAGCTAAACTCTCTCTGGGTGACAGGCTCATGCTTCATTACCTTTATGCATCCTGGTTGAAACAGGGGTGATGGATGCCAAGAAGACAGGCTAGGATACGCAGAAACAGCCCTCTTTGGGGTGTGCCTTAGAGCCTCTGAGTGAAAGCAGGTCACTTCCTCTGCAGCCCCCGTCCCCTGCCACCAGTGATGATAGCAAAGGGAGTATTTTCAGTGCTAAAACCAGAGGGAGGCTGTTGTGTTTGGCAACGCTATCGACGGGGGAGTTTGTACCATTTTTTTACTGAGACTGAATATACAGAAGAACCATTTCCTCAAAAACATTTCGGGAGGAAATATGATGACACAAATTATGTAAAATAATATCCATGGTTCCACTGCAAAGCAACCTAGTAAAATCAACAAGAATTAAAATACTGGTTTTGGAGTAATTAGAAGAGGATATAAATCATGATAATAAATTACAGTTTGTTTCCTATTTTCAAATATATTTAAAGTAAATTATGGACCACTTGCTGAACTATGAACTATGCATTTAAGCCACATTTTAAGAACAAAAAGCTAATTATGAAAAATAAATGGTGCCTACATAGACAGTAAGATAAATCTTAAAGTGTATGACTTTCCACTTGAGCAATGCCTTCTAGAAGGATTGTGGGTTAATGCTTAACCTTTAAGATTAAAACATTAATCAGATATTCTCTGAGTGAATGAAGATTTATAGAGCAATTTCTAGAAAATAAATAAGCTACAAAAATATAATGCATTTGTTTGACATGTGTGGTGAGAAACTTTATTTCACCTCATTGAGTGTGGCAGTTTCTCTGGGACAGTACAAAGGATGATAATGCCTGTGGTTTTATAACTCCCAAGGTAGAAATCATTTTGCAAGGCAGTGTAGTACGTGCTTACCTCTCACAGCGTGTTCCTGTGTACCCGGCAGGGCATTCATCACAGATCAGTCCAAGACTCCGGTCTAAATGGCACATCGGGCTAAAGCTATGTTGATGTTGTTGGAGAACAACAGGGACAAGGAAGAAGCACATATACGAAGTCATTAGCAACATATTTTCATTTCTTTCTCTCCACTACTGCTGTGACAAAAGGGTACAGGCTGGTCATTCTCATCTCACAGACGGAGATGAGGGTCTGGCCAATGGAGGATGAAATGACATTGCTGTTTCTGCAGACGTGAATATAGCCCCGTGGAGAGCAGTATCCCTGTGACATGTTATTAACTGACTTTTGACTGTTCTGGATCATGCTCATCGGAACAAGTGGGAATGCGCATCTGCCTTTTAGGGATTTCCCAGGCCTGGCAAAACACAGCCTCACATACTTTCTCTCTAGCCAAATCCCTCTGAATTTGAAGCAACCCAGAGAAATCTGTTAGAGATTTTGGAAAATGCAGTAGACGGTAGTGGTGGTGGCAGTGGCGGCTGCAGGGGTTCCTACTTCCAGTACTGCTACCATGGGGTGTATATGCGCAGGCTGCAGCCCAGGGTCACTCGCAGGCATGCTGCCACCACGCTGGTGGAATCCTCAGGAAGGCTTGCAGGAGAGATCAAGTGTGAATATTCTACTTAAACTTATAATAAATCAAGTCAAACCAAAACAACTTTGCCATGTCATACCTTGTGGTATATTCCAAAGTTACCTCTCTTTTGCAAATATTTCTAATTGTACTCTGAAGTAAATTAGGAATCTGTTGGGTCTAGGGGGGAAAGGTCTGGTCTGGGATACCTTGAATTTATAAATATTATCCAGATAAAAGATTCCACATTAAGGGATTCTGGTAGCTGTCACAAACAGCAGAATCAAGACGCACGTATCTCTGTGAGAAGAGAATCTCCTTTTAGAGAGCAGCCTGTGCTTTGCCACCTAGGACCCAAGGGGAGCTCACTGTGGGTAATTTTCTTGGCAGGTGTATGATTTCTCTGAAGAGAAGAGGCACATGATATTAAATAAAATGGAAAGAAAGAAAGAAATCCTCATCCAGTGATTTGCTATTGTTTTCAGACACAAAAGAGGGGACTAGATTTTGACAAATCTCTAGAGCGCATGTATACCTTCCTTGAAAATCTGTACTCTATATCTATCTCATCAACTACGGAGAAAGTGACTCCAGCTAGAAGCACTGGGTTTCCGACCCAGTGAGACTACAGTGATTGAAAGAAAACCATGCCAATTATTTTTTTAAATCCTGAATCAGTTTATCATAAGTCATGTCAAAGGCAGTTGACAAGGCTTCCAACACTTTAAAACTATTTATAGAGTAGACTTCAAATTCGTAAATATACTCATATGTCAGTTAAAACCAACAGAAGTAAAAGTAAAATGTGCTCACTGACAATATCAAAACTTTTTCAGGAAAAAAAAATTGAGCGATAACAAGAGATTTGACTAGTTCTTTACAGTTGAGAATACTTTGACAAACGATATTATAGCATTTTCACAAAATCTTATGAGTTAGTTGGGGCAGGCATGATTTTTCTTGCCCAGGGTCATACACTAATTTTTAGGAGAGTTTAGCATGGGATCCAGGACTTCAGATTCTTAATTTGATGCTGTCTTCTTCCCATAACCAACCGTCAATCAAACCTACTGGTAAGAATTAAGTGAGTTTAAACTTCTAGTAATATAAACACTTGGCATGATGCATGCAAATAAAATTTTCTCGTAAAATATAACTGTATTCGTGCTTTGATATTCTTTAAACAGCATAAACTGAGGATTTACTCCCTTACTGCCGTAATTGCAGTCAGAGTTATGGCAGAAAATGACATTCAACAACAAAAATAAAAGTTAGAATAAGAAATAAACATGCACAACAAAAAGTGTCTACAGAATTTGGATTGGCAAGTGTAGCAACTTGACACCGATTTTGGCCAAAACAGGAAGCTAACTGTTTTGCGACACAAAGAGGGAACTGTAAGATCATCATTGACTTCAAGTGATTCCAAAATTATACCGTTTCACTCTTGCTGGCTAGCTCCACACCAGTAGAGAGAACGTTTTGCTTCCTGGATTATCTAACCCATGCCACAGAAAACAGAAAAAAGCCAAGAACAGCAGGCATTTTCCACAAATGGGGGAAGAAGGGAAGCTACTGTTGGAATACATAGTAAGGATCTGCAAATGGAATAGGCCCTCTTAATGGCTGAACATGTATTTTTATTTAATAATGATCCATTTATAATTATGTATATATGTGTGTATACAAAATATATGAATATGCATGTGAACATATGTGTATGTTTATGTATGTGAATGCATACATACAGATACAATCAGTCTTGTTTGAAAGAGAGTTTAATTCTACCTATCAAAATATGTATATTAAGATAAAATGATACAGTAAGGTTAAAGAGAAAAAAATGTTAAAATATAAAATAAAATCAAGGATATATTTAGAATTCAAAAAGCATATTATAAGGAATGTTCATTTGATAGTGGTGGATCAACATATGGCTGAGCTTTTTTACAACTAATGCAAAAGGGAACCATCACAGAAATGATTCAGACCATTCAGAAGCTAAGAAAAAAATAAATTGCTTAATAGAAGCTCAACTATTGTTGATAATCGGACAATAGGAAAATCTCTCCCGTGGGTCCTAAAATTCAGTTCTAATGTAAAATGCTCCCACAGAGAGTTAATCCAATACCCTAAAATAAAATTAAGTGCATATTAAGTAAATGTATGAAAGTACTTTGCATTTCTTTAACCGTCATGCACCTGGAATAAAAAATCCCGAATTGCTTCTTGGGACTGTGGTATGATATAAAATGACTGCTCCTTTCATTACCGGCATAAAATTTCCATCACGAGGGTTAGACAATCAGAGCATGTTTTGTATTTGCTTATACAACAGGGGATTAGGACTCCTTTCAACAAATTGTTACCTCGAACACTTGGGTAAGGAAACAGAAACCCAAAAGGGATGCGTTGTTGCAACGTATGAGAGAGCGAGGGGGAAGGGTGGTGAGTATGTCCAAGCACAACTGAACAAAGGGCAGGGCACTGACTGAGAGGAAGAGGAGGATGAAGGGAAAATCTCATTTACTTCACTTTGGTTTAGTCCACATGAATTTTTGACATTTCTCCCTAATTTTTTCTTCTTCAGTTCAATGATCTGTGTTCTACTTATTCTCAAGAGAATCATTAAGCGAATACTTATTTTTTTAATTACGCTTCAATACTATGAAATTTGGCTTAATCTCCACAATTGGATTTTGGAATTAGACTTGATTTATTTTCTAAGTATGTCTTTGGATACTGTATTTCTCTAAACGTATCTCCCATTCTGCAAAATGGAATAATATGATTGATCTGGTAAGGCCTTTCATACTGATAAAGTATGAAAGCGCAGTGCTAAAATAAATTAGAGCTATAATTTCACAATACTTTTAAAAATGCTGCCAGCGCAGTGCTAAAATAAATTAGAGCTATAATTTCACAATACTTTTAAAAATGTTGCCAAATTTCTTAACAAATTAAGATATATTGATTTCTTGAATGTTTAAGATATTTAGTTAATGGTTAAATAATTAAATCTGCTTTTCGTTATCCTACTCTAATCCCTTACATTAAAATAACTGTTAACATAACTGTAAGTTAACATAACTATTGCCAAATAAATGTACATTTACTGGTTTTTACAGTGAACATTCACAGTTTGTCTAACATTAAGTTCTAGTGATTCTTTTTTTTTTTTTTTTTGCTTCTCCTCAATGTTTCTGTAATTGTTTATATTTCTATAGCCCCACTGGAAGAAGCACAGAGAGGTGAGTCAAAATATATAGGTTCTAATATTGGTTCTGCCACAAGCAAGCTGTATGATCACTATTAAGGCATTTAGTTTTTTTGGACTTGACTTTTCTCCCCTAGTATACGTAACTAGAAAGACCACCATAATACCGATGTGGACATACAACAATGAGTAGGAAAGGGCTCTAAAATATCTAAAGCATTCTCAAATTTCCAAAGAATGAATGGGATTGTTTCCTTAAATTTACCTCTCATCTTGGAATGTATTTCTCTATCATAAGTACTAATTTTAACAATGATGATAACCCAATATGACCTCTTGAATGAGCCTAAAAGTTAGCTCTAGAAATGTTCCATTCTTTCAAAAATTTAAATTTTTAGCATTCTTGATATACTCAAAGTAGTAGTATTCATAATGATATTAGCAGATTAGACCTTATTGAGAGCCTACTCTCCGCCAAGGCTTGTGCCAAGAGAATCTTTAATTTTACTGTATAACTAATGAAAATCTGCAACAACTTCAATAATATTATCCATTCAAATACATCCTAAGTATTCAAGGGCAGACATTATGCCCTTTTCATATTTTATTTAACCTATAAGCTATATGATGCCAGAAATTAATGTACATGAAACACTAGAAATATTTACATTTTTATTTGCTTCTCTAGAGATAAATTTTACTACCTAGTTATAGTCTATAGCTAGAATATATACATCACCAAGATGAGAAGGCCAAGCAAACAGTGGACACTGTAAACAGATGATGAAGTTGATATGTATAATTTAAATATTATATGCTTGTCTGTATTCATACATCATGATAATTATACCAATCTATCTCTATCTTCCTACACATTTGATTTATTTAGCAATATTATCTAAGAAATTTGGAGCCAAAATGCTTGTGATCTATAAGATTTATGACCAGGGATTAAATAGATAAATCACCAAGGTAAAACCATCACTAAGCCTTACACTTCACATGAAGGTTGCAGTGACCTTTAGCATGCTTTCCCTTCCCCTCTCTCTCTTCTTTCTGAATAACTTGTGAAAAAATCAAATCCCATCTTCAGGATTATATGCAAATAGTCAATTTATACCTCAGAGTTTCCAACTCAGATTGTAACAGTAATGTTTTTTAAAATACTTTTTAAAAAGTATAGTTTCTCTAGGTCATTAAGTGTCTAATTGTTTAGTGATATTTTGAAAAAAATATTTCAGGTTATTAGATTAAAATGGATTTTTCCCATCACAGTTGTAGAGTTAAACTATGAATATTTTCTAAATTGTTTTAAATTTGAAAGACTTCACTGCACTAACAACAAAACTTCTAGGATTTATAAACTAAGAGAATTACCATGGCTCTCTCTTTCCACTTATAAAAATGCCACATTTAAAAATGGAATTTAAAATAGGTTACTACTCTATTTCCAGTTCTACTACTAAAGATGAAATTCTTATTTAGTAATTTAATAATTATTTACTGTAAGTGAAATCACCTTGAAAATTGAAGAATCTTTAAATATTTGAAGTTACTGGTATTGTTATCATTGTGTTGTCTTTAAAAAAAATCAGGCTTAACACAATTATGTCGAATTGGAGTATACATATTTTAGAAAACACTATCATTGAACACTGGAACCCTGATCCTTTTGGCACTGCTAGATGGTGTTTTAATGCTTACTGGCTTTCTTTCTCTTTCAGTAACAACACAATTAGAACCCATTATCACAGTAGAAGCACAGCAAATATGGAGACAAGGATGGGTCATAAATGCCTATAATTACCCAAGCAAAATTCTCTCCCTAATGACTCCTCTGCATTTATAGTAATGTTGGTCAGACTTGAGGGTAAATACATAAGGTCTACATAGTCAATCAATTACATAATTCTAAAAATGTATTCAGCTAGGATCCACATGGTACAATGAGTGGCCTGCTCTGCTGGATTGGTAGCTGTGTTAATACCCGTGACATTTTGGCTGAGAAGGAGATTCAGTGTGAGTGCCCAGACGCTACCCTCCTGCGTTCCTCAGTGTCAGTTAGTACTGAATGATGAGTTTCACGTGTATGTGGATGGCTTGGAGAATGCCATTCAGCCACAATGAATGAATAAGTCTTCCATTCTTTGAGCTAACCCTTCACACGTACACAGAGAGCAAGTTTGGTGTCTGTCATGTTATGGCCATAGGGCTGAGCAGCCATTAACTGTGAAGGAATTTATTTCATTTGTTCCCCTATATTCATCCTACATTCATTATTTTTCAGTAGGTTTTCCTCTTGCCTTCTTCCTCTTCTCTGACACCCTTGGTTGTCAAAGAATCTTCAGTTTTATGCCCATCCAAGCTCATGGTCTAAACTCTGGAAATATTTTGACTGTTAATATACATTAAACCAATTTCTTATTTTTTCAAGGCCTTGCTAGGGAATTTGACTAACCTGGTTGATCAAGTAATTGCTTTTAGTGCTATCATTTAAAAAGCAATGTGTATTTTTTTAAAAAAAGTCCTTACTGTAGAATGTAGGGAACTGGAAAGCACATAAATTTTAAAGTGAAAATTCCAACTGTGATACTGTAATGCTTTATGACTTTGAGTAAGTTACCTAATAACAGTCAGTACTTACATTGGGGTCACCATGTCCAATTACTGTTTTTGGTGCTTTACATATTTTTATTTTGTAATTCTCATAGCAGCCCTATGAGTGGGTCCTATTGTCACAACTAATGATGACAGAATTGAAGCACAAAGAGTTTAAGTAACTTGCCCAAAGTTGCACAGCTAGAAAATGTGGAATCCAGCATTTAAACTAAAAAATTTTGGCTCCAGAATTGGCATAATAATGCTATTTTCCTACTCAGAGCCTTTATTTCTTAATCTATTAAATTGGTATAATAATATCTACTTTATTGGGTTATGTTTGAAGGTAAAATAATACCAAATATAGTGCTCTTAAATATTAGTTCTTTCTCTTTTTTTCCAAACAATGAGTAAAGGAAAAAATTCTGAGAGAGGAGGGTTGTTGGGAGGATAAGGATTTCACGTGGGCTGAACAGTAATAGGAAGCACAATTCCAAAGACGACTTTTAAAGTTAACGTTAGAATTATTCGCAAAGTCTTTAAAGAGTTTGTAGCATTCATTGAATCAACAAAAGACCATTTTAATTAGGAGAATCTTGGTAAGAGCTTGGAGTATGGCCTACCTGGTCACGCCTTCACATTAAAAGACCTTAGCCGACAGATTTCACTTAAAAATCACTGAAAATTTCTGCTCTAAACTCACAGCGCTTAGAAATAGCTGGAAAGTGCATAACATAATATGAACTTTACCAAACAGTAAACTTAACCTTTAAGAGGGTTCTTAAAAAAAAAAAAATCCTTTCATTTAGAATGATAGTTGTTTACTAGTAAAAATTGTTGATTTTTGTTCAACCCAGCATGCCCCATTTAAACAAAACAAAACAAAACATTTTGGTTTCAGGGTCTTGCTTGGCTGTTTACTTAGAGATGACTGCCCTGAAAGAATGTGAATTTGAGCGTCTGGAATAGAGCATTCCCCTAAAAGGTAAAGGGGAGAGGCAGTCAGAGTGTTTTGTTTTTTAAGTCTGCTTTAAGAGGGTGTTTTTCTAGGTAAACAACTAGAAAGAAAAAAAAAGAAAGAAAACTGGATGACTAAACAAAGTGAATGGAGTTTGCATTAAACTTTGTAAAGATCTAAATAGTTTACGTAAAGTAAGATGGTAATTATTACCCATAGTTCAACATTCATATACTTTATAATATGTACCATCTTATTAAAACAACTTTCATAAGATTTATATAATATAAACACATAAATATAAGAAATTATGTGGTAACTAAGGGATAGGATGGGCACTTAAAGGTCAGTTAGATTAATCACTTCATTGTACCTTTTGAGAGGTTTGTGACTTACTCAAGATTCATAAATAAATAGTGTGAAACTAAGACCCAAATAAGCTGCATTTATATCGGTGTCCTTTTATTAAAGTATGAAGATATGTGTGTGTCTGTGTGTATGTGTGTACATGCATGCGCATGTATGTGTTCGTATAAAATATTTCTGTTCTTTGGAATTGGTTTATAAATTCTATTCTACACTCAGAGATATTCAATTACCAAACTAGAGCCAAAATATTAAAAATTCTTAGAAACAGTCATAACTTTAAATATTTTATGTTTTCAAAAACCCATAATGCCTTCCTGAAAAAATTAATGCAAATGCTTATAATTTATTTATGTGTGATAAGAGAAAGTGTACATTTGATACCAAAAGGGCACTTGCAGAACTGAATGCCAGGCTCATCTGTGAGGTAAGTTTGTACTCACTTATTGGAAGGGATATTGAGTGGACACGCACAGGGCTGACAGTCTTCAGAGGTTCCTTTTGTTGGATCGCCATAGAAACCAGGAAGACATTTATTGCAATATGGGCCACCTGTGTGATCCTTACAGTTCTGAGGAAGAAATGCACATCAGACTTTATTATTTTGGTCTCACACATCAACATGTTGCCAAAAATAGGCTTACAAAGTCATTAGTTTGTTCCCTGCCAGGAAGAATAATTTTTCCACATTAAATGGTCAATTTTACAGCAGGGAAATAGCATTGAAAGTTAATTTAATATCTAGCTTACATACTACACACTAGTTTTAGCACATGCATATGTACAACAAAAAGATCACTGATATTTATTACAATTTTTTTCATTATGCAAATCTTACTTTCTTCTTTAGGTTTTATTTTTTAAGAAAATACATATGATTGCATACGTATGTTTATGTGTGTGTGTATGTGTAGTCATAAAACCCTAATAACATGTTTAATAGAAATTGTAACTGATTCTAGGTAAAAATCAATTGTGAAGCTTAAAATTGCTGATTTAATGAGAACAGGGGCTAATCATACAAATCCTCTGGGACTGTATTCTCTTAGCTGAGACATTAATTTTGACCTTAGTGGACTCTGATGATTTGGACAATGAACTACCGTATTACCTCTGTAAAGAGCTTTGCTTGGCTCACAATTAAACATTGAGAAAACTGAAAAAAATCTGAACTTATAGTAATATATAATGAAGCCACAAGGCACATATTACAATAATAACAATTTCCCTCAGATATTTTTAAAAGAAAGCCAAAACTGCATTTTTATGCCAATTAGTATTTTTAAACTCCAGGTCTTTTTCAAAAGCAAAAAAAATCAATATAAAATAATTTATGTCTTGATTTCTTCAAATTAATTAAAGTACATTCCTCAACTCAGGCTGTGTTTGTAAAACTCATCAAGACTGGTATAAAGGTGAAAAATTCAATCAAGTGGTAGAATTGTCTCTAAGCTTCAAATAGCACAATTTGATAAATTTTTATGATGTTTTGGCATCATGTAGACATAACTTCAGTCTCCAATAGTACAATAAAGTGTATCTAATTCTTATTAAAAATTATACAGCATGGATTTATTATTACTGATAAACATTTTTAATTTAATAAGTATATGCAATTATAATTTTTCCCCATGTTGAAAAGAGTTCATCAGAGTTCAGGGGTGCACAACCTTTATGTTTATGATCCATAACCAAATTTGTGAAGGAAATAGCTAAATTATATATTAACTTTAAACATAGGGTAAAAATGTTTTAATCCGGATGACCAGTGGAATGGTCAGACTAAGTTAATGAAAGTTCTGAATTATTTATTTTAATATATTTTGAAATAAGTTCAACATCAATTACATTTAGTGAACATATTTAACAAAAAAAACCCGTAAATAAATATACATTTTTGAACATAGCTTATTAAAGTTTGTTGGGAGAGGGGTAGATTTCTTTATTGGGTAGAAGACATCTAAATGACAATCATTTAACTCTTTGAACCTCCGTTTATATCCTGTGAAATAAGGAGCTAAAGGTGATGATTTATAAAGTTTTAAAGCTCTGAAGTTCCACGTTTGTCTCATCAACTACAAATGAATATGTATTTCTGTAGTAACTGGTGATACCTTAAAATGGACTTTCCTTTATTTTGAATTCTTTCTCAAATTTATTTAGCAAACTTTTTTAAAGATACCATAAAGGGTAACTTCACTATTAACAGTTATCTAAATAACACAGCATATTGGGAGGTAACGTGCAAAACATGGATTAATTTGAAGAATGCAAACCCTTTGATTTCATCTTATTACTTCCTTTCACCTTTCAAGTTTAAATAAACTTATCTATTACTAAAGAATTGTTTGTTTTTTGAAAAATTCTTCACATGTTGTCATACTGACACAATTAAAAGTATGTCTTCAAAGACTTAGGGTTTTAAAAACACAGGATCGTAAAATTGATTATGCCTTAAATTAGACTGAAATGGAATTTCTAAAACTTTACTGAAAATCTTGCATAACTCAGAGACCATGTTTTTCTTTAACTAGTGATTTAAAAAGGAAATAACATGTGGAAATTTCTTACATTTCCTAATACATGCTTCATTAATTGGATTACAAATAATCTTAAAATGCAAGTATTTTTGCAATTGAAACTATCAAACAGCATTAGACAACCAATATAATAGACATCAAAACTGAAAAAGATGAAAGTTGCACTCTGATGGGCTGGTAATTTTTACAGGTGTCTCGTTATAAAGTGCTTTCCAAATGTTTGCTCACACCACACATCACAAGAATGGTGAGAAGGCGCAAGTGTGCAACCTTCTCAAATGGCTTTGAATGTTTCCTGGGTCACTTCAAATGTATTTTGAGTTAAAATGACTTTTTTATAAAGACCCACACTACTGCAGAGGTCTGGATTTTGTTCTGATGTCAAAAATATATTTAAGTTAATTTATAATCAGATTTCAAAGCCAACCTAAGCTAAAAAGCAGTATATTCATAAAGTTCATAAATTACCTATTTAATGCTAGGAAAAAACACAAATAATAAATAAAGCTATAATGCAGGGTCAACTGAACAGTAAGAATGCCCTTGATGTGCAACAGTCAACTATTTTTCTCTTTGCGGATCATATCGGAACAAACATTCTCAAAATGAGATATCGGCACTTAGTTATCAATACCATTTCAAAGACAGGGCACTCAAAAGTCTCCAGAACATATCCTGATCACCTATTTACCAGCTACAATGGAAAACTCAGGAAACGCCAGATTCTGTCTTTATCTTCAAGATGTTCACTGTTGTCCCAAGATCCCTCTGTTATTTGAAAGTAGCCTCCTATCTCTCTGTCCACGAAACAGAGTCGATAAACTAGAAGGCCTTAGATATCACTGCTTCCTCTCTTTTTTCTCTTCTTTCTCTCCAAATCATGCTGAATGACACTTTTTTATTTTCTTAAAAAAGGTTTCCATTCTTAAAAAAATCATATCACCAAATGGACCAGCAGCATGATTTAATTTTATCCTAATCAATTCGACATGAAATATTACTACAGGGAACATCATGAATTTGGTATTATGAGGTATATATTTTTGTCTTAGGGTGAGTGAAGCAAATCCATAGTAGTTTTGGGCTGAATATTTTCTTTTGCATGTTAGTAAAGCATTTATAGGTAACTCAATATTTTTCCCAAAGCACATTTTAAAAGACTTATGGTATAATTAAGATGAAAATCACTTAGTCTTTCTATTCATAAAAATACCATTTGAAAAATCTACTGATCCACAAATTAAGGCTCTCATGCTTTATATACTGCAAAGCAATTAAACAAAATCTTATATAGAGAAAACAGAAAGAGCATCAATAAAACTAAATGCCAAACTACATTGAAACAAAAGCCCTGAATTTTCATTTTGGATTTTTCCCAGAAGCTTTTAAGTAGAAGAGAAAGGGGGGGAAAAATGAGCAAGAGAAAGACAGTACATTAAGAATTACAGATCACAGAGTCTGCCTGAAATTCTGCAGGGAAATGAGAGTATGATATACTCCTAAATTGGCACCATTTCAAATTGTGTTTCTGCAAGACTAATGAAATAAGAAGTGTTGTTTCAAGCTTCATGCCATGTCAGACAATATAAAACTAACATGCCCTTGAGTTAATCAGAATGGTCTATTCAGCGTAATTCTCCAATCCAAAGGCTTCTTAGCAGGATGGAAAGTGCTTTGCACTTTGTAGAACTTATTTTCTCGTTAAAAGTATAGACTTAATTGTAGAAGAAGCAGTAGCTCTGGTGGATATGTATTATATATAGTTATTATTTTTAATCTACATATGAAACTTTGTATTTAAATTGTGAAATTTTTAAATAAACATGCAGTATATCCTCATTTTCAATATGAAAATGTATGAATTATGTTTATTGAAAAGGTTGTATTTTACACTTTTCATATCATGGGGACACAAATTGTTTTCTATTTTAAAAGTATACTCTGCTTTTGGTAAATTTATAGAAGGGAGGGAAACTATAATACATATATATTCATGGTAGATATGTATTCCATCATTAGTTATGCTTTAAGATAATGTATCTGATCCTAATTCAATTCTTAGACTAATATGAATAAACATTTCCTAATACTCGTTGGAGAGATCACATCTGAAAAATCATTCTCAGCTTCCAACTCAGTTCAATATAAAGATCTTTGTCAAATCACTTCTTGACTCAAGTGTTTAAGGTCCCAAAGGTAGCAATTGAATTGTAAGGCCTGTTAAGCTGATTTCAGCCTTGTCAATCACGTCCCCAAAGGAGAAAGCACTTACCAGGCATTCACCAGTGATGTCATCACAGGATTCTGCATGACCAAAGCATTGGCATGGTTCACAGATGCCACCGAAAATAGTGCCGTTAACTCGCCTATGCCTAGGCCAACAAGACTGAAAGAAAGAAAAGGCGTCACTTTTGGGGATTAAAATATAAAGTTTTTTTGTTTCTGTTTTTTGATAATGGAAAGTAACTTAGGAAATTCATCAAATGTGCTTCTCGAAGCATTGCCATTATTGAAATACGGTTACCTACAGATCTATTCCTCCTGACACTGGGGCTTCGTACTAACCTTAGTGTTACTGGCGGGTATGAGATTAGAAGAAGCATTAGCTTGGTGTCTCTTCTGAAATAGTAAAGCAGAGATATAAAGAATTGAAATGTGACAGTCTCAAAGTAAAAAGCACAGACAGGAAAATATTAATAGAAGAAAAAGTACTGAAAAAAAGCAGCTGATATAATAGGATTCTTCAGAGAATCTTAGCTTAAGAGAGCACCCAATGTCATCCCAAGCAATTCTGATTCTTTGGAAATGTTCTCTTACATGCTAACTGCCCTTAGCTCCTTCACTTGCAGAAAATCTTTGACATCATTTAGAAGAAAGCTAGCAACCCACTCTTACATTTGACCACATGCACACCTGACTTCCATGCATATATAATTCATGTATTTCATTCTGAATTTCCTCCATCCAATTATGCTTCCTCAGATTTACACAAAATAGTTTATGATTTATTTATCATATACTTCCTTGATGGTTTGTTTTATGGCATTCTTTTTCTCTAAATTTGCTTATATTCATCATTACTTTTGTAAAATGTGAAATGCTTTATTACATAGAAACAGAATTTTGAATAAAACAGGATATTTGAGTCTTAGATTGCCTGTATATCAGTGCCTGCTCTAAATTCCCTATCAACCTTAATTAAATTTCCCTTCTGTGTGGATTACTACAAAGTGAATGCCGTGCGAACTAAGTGCAAGGCAAATATTGCTGCCCTCTAAGAGGTTACGATGCCCCTTAAGTATAATTGCATTTTGTGGGTTATTTACTATATTTCTGGATGGTTAAATACAACATCATGGATCAAGAAAAGACCTTCCTTTTCCAGTTGAAAATGGAAACAAGAGTAAAACCACTGAAGTAATAAAATACATAGAATTGTGTTGTGTATTGCTGGAAATGTTCCTACTGCCTCGGGATATGAGGACTCTTAAATTTGAACATCAATAACAAACACATAAAAAAATGATGTGTTGATACTTCATATCTGAAAAGAAAAGAAAATCAATTTTCCCCTTAATTTGGGCAGAACAAGAAAAGAAAGTGTCAATTTTCTATCCCTTTCCAATAATTTCTCCCTAATAAAATTTTTGTCTCCCTAGATTCATCATGGAAGTGATTTCCTCCTGTAATACATATTTTTTTAAAAACTGGTGAAGCTATATATCCACAAGTGGGTAGAAATTAAGGTTGTTGAGAATAGGGAGAGAACTAATTTACTGTTTTCAGGGCAGATATTCACAGAGTTTTCCTTAACAAGGTTTTCATTTTAATACTCTGCAAATGAGCTACTCACAGCACATCTTTCTTCAAACTTCCCAACTCCTTACACCTCCCTCTTAGCCAGTGATTTTATCTGATTAGTCACAGAGAAAATTAAAGCCATCAGAAGCCATCTTTACATAAGCGTCTATCTCCACGCATTCTAGCTATATTCCCTTCTGGAACAACAGCAGTAGGGCACGCAGTACCCTTCCTCTTTTCAAAGGAATATTACTCCATCTGCAATCTGGATTCCAGTATATGCTTTCTCAATATTCCTTCCGTCTGCTGCATCTGTAATAACTTTCTTTTCTATTGGATCATTACCATCAACTCAAAAATATGATCTCATGTCTCCATCAAAAACTAACTAGCAGAAATAACAAAAGTGACAAAATTACTCTCTTAACATCACATAACTTTTCCAGTCATCTACCTGTTTTTCTTTTCGGTAACACTACTCTAAAAAGTCCTTTCTTCCTCAGTCAGTTCCCTTTCACACTTCATTCCATTCTAATCTGTCTTGTGCCATCATCCCCAATTAAAACTGCTCTTGTCCTTGTCATCAAATTCCAGGTAGCCAAATCCAATAGACAATTTTATGAATGCATTTTATGTGACGTCTCATCCATCTTTGGCCCAGTTGACGTTTTTCTCCCTCAAATGCCTTCTCTCAACTTCCGTGGCATGACACTTCCCGAATTTCTACCCTCTTTGCTCTCTCCTCTGCTTCAACCCTACTTCTCATTGTCAGGAGCTCCTCAGGGCTTGGGCTTGGTGATTTTTCTCTTTGTTATCGCACTCTCTTCTGGGTAATTTTATTCAGTCCCACAGTTTATGATGCCTTCCAAAAACGTATCTCTAGACCAGACAGATGTGCTGAGTTTAAGATCTGAATATTCTAACTATATGTTGACATCTACACTTCATGGGCTTTTCGAACCTAAAATTTCTAAAATGGACTGTTGAGTCCATCCCCCAGCCCCCACTATTCCTCTCCCAGTCTTTCACAGCTTAGTAAATGATACCACATTAAATTGTCCAATTGTTCAAGCTGGTAACCTATGACTCATCCTTAAACTCTTTATTTATGCAGTATCTCCTCCCTGGGATGTAGTCTATCAGTAAGTCCTATTGATTTTACTACCAAAATATATATAGAATATACTCATGTCTTTCTATGTCCCCTGCCATGATCCTAACACAAACCATTATCGTTGCTGTGTTCTACTGCAATAGCACATTAACCCCTTCCCCTTCCTACTCTTCAGGCCCTCTTATGACATTCTTCCTACTGTAGTCATAATGGCATTGTAAAAAATTTAACTCAGTTCATGGAATTACCTTGCTAAAAGACTTCTAATGATTTTCCATGGAACTTAGAATAAAATCCCCAGTTCTTATCAGGCATGCAAAGCTCTGAATGGCCTGGCTCCTTCAATCGCATCTTGTGCCACTCTTCCCTTTGCTTACGAAGCTCCAGCCTTCTTTCGAGTCCTGCAAACTCCAAGCTCAATGCCACTTCCTTACCAGCTCTTTTTACATCGCCACCCCCTCATCTTCAACACTCAGTTTAAACGTCACCACGTCAGAAAGCCTGTCTTGAAAAAGTTTTTTAAAATAGGCTCTCTATTCTTTGTACACCCACTCGCAATACCTCTATCTTAGCACCCTGTTTAGTTTCTTCACACATTTGTCACATTTATTTAAATTTGCTTCTTGGCATATTGGCAGATTGTCTAGCCCGCCACTAAATGCAATGTCCTTGAGGGCAGGGAACGTATCTGTATTGTTCATCACGTTATTCTCAAAATGTGTTTTTCTCAAAATACATGCTCATTGAATACTTGTTAGTTAAATGAAAGTCTGCACACTTCTATGAGATAGTTAATAGTACTTCCATCATATAGAAGGAGAAACTGAAATTTGGTCTAAAACTCTTTTTTTTTTTTTTTTGCAGTATCTCCCACCTGTCTCATCCATCAAGTAAAACAAACGATGATAGTACTACAAATGTTAAGAAAATATTTGCAAGATTAACTGTGGAGCACTTTATAAGAAATCACACAGAAATGAGAAAAAAGACTCTGAATCAATACTGTGGCCCCAAATGAAGTAAAAGAAAATGTCTATAATAGAGTCATTTGATCTGTTTTTGGCTAGAGGTTCTCAGCAAGCTGGAGTTAAGATACTAACGGTCTTTGGAGTGAACTCAGCTTTTATGGGATCCCAGGATATTAGTTGTTAACAATGCTGCAGTGAATGGCCTATGAACTAAAAAACTCAATAAAAAAGCAAGTGAAATCAGGAAAGAATAAAACTGGATAATAGTAAGTTTAGGGATAGGAAGTTTTGATAAAGAAAAGAAGGAATTATTAGAGAGTAGAAGAAATGAAGAAGTCAGAGAGAAACCCCAAAGTTACAGAATGCATTGTGTCCTAATTCGATTAAATTCTTTTATGGATTTCAAAGTAACTTTGTTTATCAAACATTTATTGTATGAGAAGTACAGGAAGCTTTTATTATCTCTCCTCTGCTTCTTTGTTCTCTGTTTTACACACTCATGCTTCTCTCTTCCTATCTGTTACCATTATTTAGCATCCAATTTCAGGTTTCTCCACTCTAAGACATTATAAAAGACATCTCTCTCCACTGCAAGAGCTCACCCCTTTGAATGATTATTGCACGTATGTTCTATATCACGTACTGGTCCCTTAATTATATAGTGCTGTGATCCAATTTTTCATAGGTATGTGTT
Source organism: Indri indri (assembly GCA_004363605.1). Taxonomy (NCBI): domain Eukaryota; kingdom Metazoa; phylum Chordata; class Mammalia; order Primates; family Indriidae; genus Indri; species Indri indri. The sequence goes on from RJWJ010001136.1 coordinate 87,151, forward strand.
CTGTCTCCCTAAACAGATTGTTAGCTCCTTCAGGACAGGGATTATGCTGTATATACTTATTAATAATTTATACAGGTAAATTTATAGAATTTATCAAATCTATACAGAATTTATCAACAATATTTTTGAAGTAGAAAAGGAAGAGACAAAAGCATAGCCAGTTAAACAATTTCAATATTGAAACAATTTTATTAATATTCAATGCGCATTTGGAACATGTATAAAAGATAATGCAGAGGATTGAGAATAACTAATGTGGAAATAAGTATCAAAGCAAAAGTGGAATCGAGGTTATTTATTATTGCAACTGAAAGAGGAATTTGAAAGCTCAAAGAGTCTGGTTTGGAATCAAAACTGGAAGACTGTTAATAAAATAATATACTTCATCAAATATAGCATGTATTTTGTATGTAAAATCAAATTTAGTTGACGTAGCCAATTTATACAATTATTTTTCTCTTTTCTGCATGAATTTTAGAAAAGCAAGCATTTCAATGAATTATATTTAGTTTTATTTCTACATAGGCAAATCTAAGTCCAGTTAAAGAAAACACATTTGTCACAAATATGACTCTACACCCTGTATATCTCTGGAAGCATACATTATTTTAAAGTACGATACAATTTACAAAGCAATGCCTAGAGTATTTCTATAAATGACATAATGGGGTAGTGTTCTGAAGTGGAACATCTTGATACACTCGAATGATTCCTTAAAGGCACCATTTTAAAGAAATTAAATTCCTATTTATCTGCAAGCCATGCCCTGTATCAGGGAAATGGTGTTTACATTTTTGACCAGGTTTTGAGTAAAACCATTTTTCACATGACCTAAAACAAAATGCATAGAAGTGAATAAAAATTGTTACCTTAAGATAACACACTGGTATCAAGTGGTATTAAACATTAACCCAAGTATAAATCTAGGATATTCAGACAACAATAAATATCTCCAACACCAAGTGCTAAACAAATAAAAGACCTGTAGGGAATTTTGTAGGTCAAGATATTTTTTCCATATATTATGTCCTTGACATTCTAAAGATTGTATGCTTCAGATGATTGCAATTTGGTTGTATTCTTGGAAATGAAGTAGAAGAAAATGTGATATACAGAATTTAAAAATGGGAGAAAATAGGAAACTAACACTTATCGCAACATCAGATAACTGAAAAGTTATAGTTGGACAAAATATCTCCAAAAGAAACACAATTTCAAGATGACATTATGTGCTTAGTACTTTATTTGAAAGCCATGACTTTTAGTAGACATTCAAGTTTTTTCTTTAAGTTTTTTCTTAAGTTTGTGTAATTACTGATGGAAAAAAACAACTCAATAAGAACAGCTTATTGAAAGCAATGTGGAGGGAACTTAGAAAACACTGAGGATATATTCTTGCAAACTTACTTCACAAGAGGAGCCAGTATACCCTGGTGGACACTGGCAGACTTCCACAGCTGCTGCTACACTTCCATCAGTAGGATAGGAGACAGCAGATTCAAGGCTTACAGAGCTCAACCTGGGGCAAAGAGAAAAAAGATGGTAAATGAGTAAATGAGCTCTTAGGTATTATATAGTTGGAGGAATACTACAGCAACAAAGACGTAAACAAGCAAATTATCTATGCTGAGAAAGAAGGCTGATGACTACTCATAACTTGAAGCTCTGGTCATTTATTGTATTAGGCAAAGTCTGCTCATGTTAAAGTGTAGACAATCACTGCTTCAAATGCTGAAAGGATATGAGAATGTTCTTCCTCATTTCTTGGTTCTTGGCTATGTGCTTGGGTTTCCATTTTTTTGAGATAGACAGTTTAAAATCATATAATTGAAGGGATTTTGTCAACAGAAAACATTCCCATGACTGCTTTGTTTATTTTAACATTTAAACGAGAAAAGCAGAAGGAGACAATTCTCAATCTCAGCTTTTAGATTGAAGGAAAATATGGACAAAATTTTGGTTTCTTTTTATCAGAGATAAACCTGCATGTTGGTAGTAGATATAAGTGAAATGTTCTCAAATGCTCAGTTGCATTAGTTAGAATTATTTCCTTCATGTGTTTTGAGCCTAAATTAAGTTCATTGTTCTCTGTACCTATGGGCTTCATTTTATTGGTAGTTCTGTACAATCTGGTGATTTTAGCAGAGTGATTTGGCATCACTCACCATTTTAGAGAAAAGCAATGTTGGCCAAATTGAAATCTGAAAAAAATGCTGTTACATAAAATAAACAAATAATATGTATACACATTTCCTTCCTTAATATACATTCACGATTTAAATAAATGTTATTGGTTTCTTATTGGATTTTCCCATTTTTTTTTTTAATAAAAGAAAATTTAAAAAGCTTAATCGTTAAGACCACAGTTTCAGGAGTCAAATAGCCTAGGAGTCATAGCCTGTCTCTGATATTTACCAGCCTTATGGCCCAGAAAAAATTACTCATTCTCTCTAGGTCTCAATTTTCTCACCTATACATAGAGATATATAATAGTCCATACATCGTGAGCTTGATTAAATTATTAAATTTAAAAAATGAATATCAAATTCTTAATATAATAACACATAATAGGTGATTACTAAATATTAGACATTTTATCAACATATTTTCATTGACTGTTGAAACAGAATAAAAAAGACCACATTGAGTAGTATAAGGAATACTATTTGTATTGTTTGTATCCCCAAATCATTTTAATGTATAACAATAAATTTTAAACAAATTCTAAGAGGACAAAATTAGATGACTTCTATTGACTCATAATAATAATTACTGTTTTTAAAAATTTTCCATAGACCTTTATAACACATAATATGGCATTCTTTAACCATAAGGTAAGTTCAACTGACTCCTGCTAGAGCCTGCCTTTTGAGTTCCTTTCTCAGGAGGAATGGTAGGTTTTTACTGATCAGTGATTCACATTTACCAATGTGCTTGCCAGATTTGGGAATCTATGCTGTAATCGAGCCTGAAAGCAAACCTAAAGGGCTCATTACAAGGTTTAAATGTATCTTCGAAACTGACAAATTTTAACCAAGTTGTAAGCTTTTTAGCAACAAGTTTCTAAAGTTTTTATTGCTTTTATCCTTCACTTTACTAATCCGAGACACTTGACAGTACTTTGGAATATGTATGAGTTCATATATGATCAAGAAGCAGAAAAGGAAAGTAACCTTGAAATCTCCAAAATTAGGCAGTTGGATGGAATCAACCTTGCTGCTGAGTGCTAGTTGGCACCCTCTAAACATAAGCAAATTATCTTTAACTGCAGATAAACTCATCCAACACTATTTCTTGAATGTTATCTTCTCTAGGACAGGACAACCTGGTTGGTAGAAGGTCCTAGATTGGTCGGCATTAAAAAAAATCACTTTTGTACAGTGTTCAGGTTACATGTGTCACTTGAAATCACTAAATGTTTTTTTTTTTTTTTCCACTTAACCAAGTAACCTAGGACATGAAAAGGTACAGTGCCACAAGCATTTCTTTTTCCTTTTATTATCTGAGATGAAATTCACATCACCTAAAATTAACTATGTTAAATTGCACAATTCTGTGTCCATTAGTATCTTAACAATGTTGTACAACTACCACCTCTATCTAGTTCCAAGACATTTTTATCAATTCAAAAGAAAACCCTGAACCCATACAGCAGTCACTTTCTATTCTCCTCTTCTAGCCCCTGTCAACTACCAATCTGCTTTGGGTCATTATGGATTTACCTATTCTAGATTTCATGTTGACGGAATCATATAATGTGTGACTTCAGCACCTGGCTTCTCCCGCTCAGCATAATATTTATGCTATTATGAGGTTTATTCTCATCTCATCATAGCATGTATCAGTATTTCATTCATTTTTATAACTGAGTAATATTCCATTGAATGTAAATACCACATTTTGTTTACTCATTCATCTGATGGATTTGGCTTTTTCCACCTTTTGGCTACCATAAATAATGCTGCTATGAATATTCATAAACATGTATTTTTTTAATACCTGTTTTCAATTCTTTTGGCTACATGTCTAAGAGTAGAATTTCTGGATCTGGCAAGTCTTCTTAACACAGCAGGGTTTAGAAGAGTTACTAAACTAAAGATAGTACTTACTTATGTTAAAACGAGCTTATGAGCTACTTCTTGAGAACAGAAACCCTGCCATGACATCTATATACACAGAATGACTGTTTCAATATATGCTCAGTACGATTTAGTTGGATGAGTGAACAAATGGATGGATGGATCGATAGATGCCAGAGTAACTAACTAAATACATACATAAATGAATGAATAGATGAATGGAATGTAGTTAGAATACAAACAATGACTAACATACTTCATGACAATGATACAATAAAGCCTACCATCCACATTTCAGATGATTAAAATCAGATAAGTAAAAGACAAATTACTTGTTTGATTTGACACAGAAAATAAATGGAAAAATGTTAGAGTTAGAACTTGAGGCCAGAGACCAGAACTTACCTGAATGTACTGTGACATCTAACTGCCTAGAATTAATGGACTGTCACATAATAAACCTATAATTCTGATCATTTTAATTTCAGAATTAGATGATTTCATGGTCGATATATTCGTTGATTATCATACATCAGATAGTCACAATTTACTAAACAGCAGATTGGTCAACTGTATGTAGATAGGATTTTCAATATAAAATTGATATGTAAAACTTAAAGAGAGAGTATTGGAGCTTCCAAAATAAAAGAATGAGAAATCAACTACTTTAAGGAACAATTGAAAAAAATAAAGATAGAAAACAAAAATATTTTCAATGAATAGCCAGATTTCATCTCTTTTGAAGAACAGATGTTCCTCTCCTTAATATGTATAACCATTTTGAGCTATGAGGAATTTCAATACTCAAACATCTTTCCCAGTAATATTCTACATTAGTATTCACTGAGCAATGTTCATTAGGTTGTGCTATTTGTTAAATGGGATTTTAATGTGTTTAACAGTTTTTAGTGTTACTCATGAAGAAGGCTGCAGTCTATTTTTTTTCCTTCAATATGGTCATTTTCTTTCTTTGATAACAGGCTGCATTCGTTTAAATACATAATGTTGGCAGTAATAAATTTTGGAGATGCATGAACTATCAAAGATTGTCAACTAAGTCAAATGCTTTAGCCGACTACTCTCCTTATTACTATGACTTAAAAATACAGATGAGATACTGGATGAAAAGAAAAGACACAATTATATAAGCTACTATGGAAATATTGCAATCATATCAGAAACATCATCCTGGTACTGCCTTAAAGATTGTTTTCAATATTTTTGTTTTACTACATTTCCCACCAGAGTGAGATACACCATACTACGGTAAAACAACCACCACAACACATTATACTTTAAAAAGACAAAAGACTTTTGATCTTAAAACTCTTTTAAATAATTGTTTTTTTAATCTACTTTTTTGTTATATTGAAGAATTCTATGCCATTCAACTTAAAAGAATGTTACTTTGGGTTAACTACCATATATAACGATTTTATTGCTGTTAAAGTGTTTTGCTCGTTTTGTTTTTGTCAAAACATAAGATAATTACTCAGAACTTCCTCTAGTCTCTGTCTTGCGAAAATTCCACAAAATACTGCACAATTAGGAGGAGCTGGATAGTTTATACTCGATTCCTAAATAAAAACAGAATCATTCTGTGGCCCAGTCAATGTCTGGGTGGGCCATCTGGGAAAAAGCAAGACATTTTTTCCAAATATTTTAAATCCCACATCAACTAAGAGAAATAATTGACAGAATATAATATGGCTGCAGCCATTAATTAAAAATATATTGAATGCTAACATAAGAATTCATCTCTTCATTATTAGTCCTACCAGTGTACACTGTGCACACTTTCATTATATTCATTATATTATGTATTCATTATATTATCATAAATGCACAGTATATACATCACCTTGCCTACTGCACTATGCCTTCTTTGAATTCAATGATCTTTTTTTTTTTTTTTTTGGCTTTGTATCCCTTTCACTTAGCCTATAACTGCCACGTGTTAATAATTACTGCTAACTATCTACTATCTTCTGTGCCCTGTAATGGGGGCTTGAAAGACATTTCATCTAAGTTTCAGTGAACCCAATGTTGTAGTCACATGTTTATCCACATTTACAAATGAAGAACCTGAGGCCCAGAAAAGTAAAGTGCCTTGTCCAGTTAGCAAATACGCAGCAGAGATTCAAACCCAAGTGTGACTCTTAAACCAGTGATCTCCTTGTTAGCCTACATTGCCTCCCAACATATGCTACCAACAGCCTGATACTAAGAGAGTTGTGTAAATCTTTTTAAGTCCTTGTGTCCTTATCAGTATAATTTCTTCAAAATGTAATTACCTGAACCCTTAATTTCAAAAGGCAGAAGCATACTATGCACTCCTCAGTACTATTTACAAGGATTTTTCTATATTATTTGTTATGTAAATTCTGTATAATCTTTTTTGATACAAAATCCCCAAATGTACTCTAAAAGTCACATGAAAATGACTTGAAAAGATTTTGTATTTATTTTCAAGCAATAAAGACACGTGAGGTGTGTCATGATGAAGTCATGATGGGTTTGGTTATTCTGTAGTAATAATTCCAAATTCTCAGTGACTTATTAAAAAACAACAGTTTACTCATGTAAAATTTTCTATAGGCCTGGATGATTGTTCAGGCATCTGACCTCCATGAGCTGTCAGTATTCCAGGCTGTTTGATCCTTTGGTTGGTGAATAAGCTCCAGAGGGTCTCTCATTGGCAATTCAATGTTTTCCCCAGGGGAAAAAAAATACATACATCACTTCTGCCATATTTCATTGGCTAATCCAAGCCATATAACCACATCTACCCTCACGGGTTAAGAAAATGCAATGTCCCCAAAGAGCAAGATTGGAAATTTGGTGAACTGTAATGTCTACTGTAAGGTGAAAGGTAAGAATATTTTGTGTGGAGTTCTGTATCAAATAGGTGCTTAAGAAAAGCCTTGCTTGAGTTAAAGACCAAGGTTGCTACTAAATCCAAGGTTTGGAGAATTTAAAGGAGAAAGATGTGCAGTTAGGTGAGTTTGATTTATCTTCCATTCTTAAAAGAATTAAAAGTTTTCTATCTTTGTCTTTACCTTCCTAGTGAGAACAGTGAGAAGGAAGTCAATTAATATTATTGAGTGGGTCTCTCAGCATTCTGGAAAAGAATGACAGTAAGAACCATCATAATTGTGGAAATATCAGCATGTGCCTTATTCTGGAGGTTTCCAAGTCTTAATGATACTTGGACAAAGTGGAATCTCTTGGGATGAGATAGGTAAGATAGAAATACTTCATACTTGAGTGCTGATTTGCCATTAGCAAAGTGCTTTTGCAGCCCTCTAATCCCATTTTCACAGTGACCTTTTGAAGTTGGCAGGGCAATTGTCCTCCTTCTTATTTTACGGATGAAGTGACTGAAGTCCAAAGAGGTCAAAGCCATACTTATGTTTACAACCACTAAATAGCTGAGTTGAAAACAAAAGTCAAAATCCTTGACCTGTAGCCCAGTTCTCCTTCCACTACACAATTCCATCTAATCATATAACTGCAGGAACTGAAGTCCATTTGCTGAGAGAACTACCATGGAAGTAAATCCTCTGTAAATAAGCCTAAACGTGAATTTTTGTTGAGCTTCAATTTACCTGTGCTTGCACACAAACAGTATACTGAGTCAGAAGCCTACTGTGCAAGACAAGTTGCAATCAATTGAAGCGGTGTTTTACAAATATGACTCAGTCTACTAGTAGATCACAGATAAATAAAATATAACAAGTTTACTGACTCAGGATTCATGCCGACCTTCAGTTCACCTGAAATGAGTAGGAGTTTCAAATATGACATTAGCTTTCACTTCTTGAACCACAGTGCTTTAGGTAATAGAGGTGGCAGAAAGCAGCCACCTACTTGCATTAGTCCTGTGTCAGTTCACATAGCCACGCTCTGTGAATGTGTCACTCATATATGAGAAAATCTCAGAAGGCTTCAGATGAAACCAATGATTTTAAGATGGGTAGACACTGAAACTGTCTGACATAAATCAGGAGGAAATGTCTTTGGATTAACTAGCCTGAGAAGCAATGCTGACAAAAAAAAAATAAGCCCCCTAGCCACTTTTTTGTCAATTTGGTTGTCATTCATTTTGAAAGCTAGAGGACTCATTTCTTTGTACTGTTTAAACATCATGACAATCTCTATTTACTAAATGAGAAAAACATAATTAATTCCTAAGTGCTGCTTCTCAACTTCGTGGCATTTTTAACCCAGCTTCTAGCAGAATTGCCTATGCAAGAGAGATACATTGTTTGGCAATGGTTCTGTTTATAAATCTGCAGTTCCCTCCTTTGGGAAATGGTAATGATGATTATACTTAGTTGAAATATTACCAGTGAAAGACAAACTAGGCAGCACAAGCAAATGATATGGGGTGGCGGTGGTGGTGGTATCAGCAATAAAAAATCCAATATTTGAGACATTGCTTTGATTAAGGGTATGCCGAGATGTCAGTTTGGGGTCACATTTGATCATCTAAATTAATCTGATTTAGAAGGAAGTTCCCATGATATCATGTGTTTTTATTATTAGAATAGAAAAAAAGAAAGGTAAGGAGCTCATTCAGACACAGTTGAAGTTAAAATTTTGTCAGACAAAAATGTCATCATTTTAAAAATGGTAAATTGAGCAGCCTACCATCAGTCAGATATGGGCCTGTTTTGTTTGTCAGGAAGTCCTCTCTTTAAAAAGAAAAAAAGAAGATCAAGAAAGAACTGAAAGCGTTCTAGGTAATGAGCACTTTCGTAATTAGCGCATATCATTTCCACAAGGATCCTGAAAAGTAGGCATTAGTATCTCCACTTCACACTCGAAAGCAAGGTTCCACAACACCCAAGCACTTGCCAAAGGTCACATGTACACTAAGCTATGAAGTTTATTTAATCCCTACTTGGTTTGGTTCCAAAGCTCATACTTTTTCCTTTATACAAGTGGCCATTATCGTCTTACAGTGTTTTATAGTGAGGCGTGTGGTTATTAAAATGAAGAGACTTACATTTTTTAAATTACAAACTATATACTATTAAGTCAGAAACTAGTTCATTAATGAAAGAAAATATTTCACAAACCACTTTCCAAATATGGGTACTCTGGGATTACATCTCTTTAGTTTCCCACTGTCTGAGCCATCATAAAGGAAGCTTGGTTTTCCAGTATAGCATTTTTCAATATAGGAATCATTATTTATCATGTGGTCTGGCAGAATTGCCAAGGAATCATTAATAATATCAAAAATCAAGACGAATTTATTCCGTGTATTTAAAATTTTAAAGGTTTAATAGGAACACCTTTCAGAAAACCAGGGCTCCGTTCTTACCCCAGGGACCTTAAAATTCACTTTCTGGCACATTCCTGTTTGCCCCAAGGTAAATGTGTGACCACTGGAGGTGCAGTTCTTGATTTTACCTGAAGATGGCATCCATCCCAAAGTTGTATGTGATTTGTAGGAGGATTCTCTTCAGATTCGCCAGCACTGTCATAAATTCTTTTCTACTAACTGGAAAATTTGTGCCATGTATGGTAAATGATTCTTCTTTAAGTAACAATACATTAACGTGTTCCTCAGATGGTTGCAGATATACCTCATCTTGGGCTGTGCTGATTCTCAAGCCATTTCCCTAATGGGAAAAAAGAAAGTATTAATATAAAAAGGTAAAACTCAAAAGAGGATATAAAAGAGCAAAATATATCTGTATTTAGATTCTCCAGCCTGTGGATTATCCTCAGTAGGTTTTTAATTTAGGCTTGACTTTCCCTGTCATTTAGCATATTTCTGGTATACATGAAGGGAAGGCAATGCAATTTTAATATTAGACTTAGCCACATGCATTACAACATATAAGCTTCTTGGGTTTGCAAGACCTTATTTTCCCCATTCACTAAAATAACAGATACTTGGCAATTCATAAACAGATATGTGATACAAACACATATTTTTATACAAGTGCACAAAAATTATATATTTCAAATATATTATTTTGTGATGGATGTGTGTTGTGTAGAATAATAGGTAAAGAAGCAATACAGCAGATTAAGCTATTATTTTAAAAGACTTTTCTGTATGGGGAAAGAAACAATAAGAAAGCCTGTAGTCTAATGTTTACAATAGGATAATGACATCATAATAATGAATATATCAACTGACCTATGCCATTTAGGTAATTCTTCTAATCTTAGTTCATTCATATTAATGATATATTAACTTCTTAACATTTTACATTTAGAGAACCCCTTTTATCTCTAAGAAATTCCAAGGTATAGATCTATTTGTTTAGTTGTTACGCGCGCACACACACACACACACACACACACACATTAATCGAGACCACTTCATCTAATACTGAAAATATTCATTTGAAGGAATGAATTTTGCCATAAAAGGTTCAAGACAAAGAACAGTAGAACCTGGTGCTAAAGCAACATGTACCCATTTGGAATAATGAGCATGCACGCATTTGCCTTTGAGTATGTATGAATGGGGGCGGGTATGCATTACTGGAAAGAAAGGACATGAGAAAGAGTGGGAGAGGGCATCTAAGACAACTTTCGGCTTCAAGCATTTTGGAATTGCCTACGGCCCTCCAAATCCTGAAAGCAGTTTCTCCTATATCTTTCTTACCTAAATTTGGATTTCGAAGTCAAGACTTCACTACAGCTAAATAAACAGGTTTCCTTTTTCACTTACTTCTGCCTAATATAAACAAGGAAGTAAACAATAAAATTTACTTAGAAGCAAGGGCAGCTAGAAAAAAATACAACTATATAAATCGCCTAAACACTTTTATGGTATTCACATTCTTGGAGACATGGTCATTATGTTCTCCTAAACACTTTTATGGTATTCACATTCTTGGAAACATGGTCACTATGTTTTAAATTTAAATCTCAAGTCTAAAGGTCTAAAGGTCTCTTATCCTCGGAACCCAATGAATACACATAGTCTTCTCTATACACCTCAGAGTGAAACACAGCAGTGGCATGAAAAACTCCTAAGGTATATTTTTCTTTAGTAGTATGTAAATTCATGTCAAACCAGGCAGGTGAAAAACAGAACTGGTAACATCAAGTAACATAAGGGCGTAACACTGTTGAACATAAATGATGCTCTCAGTACTCCACCTCTAAGATAATCATAAGCTGGAGAACACGTTCTGTATCTTCTTCCTCTTCTTCCAGGTCATATGATATGGTAAATGTCAAGTGTCCTCCTACTGCTGGGAGCTACAAGAGAGAAGATGCAGAATCATTGCATGACAGGAGATGGACTATTTAATCACATTTAACCTATTATTTTATAACATTTTTATTGTTCTAGGAGGAAGTATTTGGAAGAAGCAGAAATCACTGGAGTGCACAGTGGGATGATAAACATTTCTTTAGGAGTAACCTTTATATGAATCTTACCCATCAATTGCAAGCCCAACATATGTATAAATTCATGTATTATTTCCCCCAGTATTGCAGGCTTGCTGAAAGAGGTTAAGTTCCATGAAACCAAACACAAACTCTCCTGTCATCTTTTTAGTCCATAGTTCGAGCTGTATAAATCCCAAGCAGAGGAGGATCTTTATCAAAATTCGGAGACTTCTACCCATCGCTGAGGGCCACTCAACTTTCTGTGAGTCTGAATGCTTTCAACAAAGACATCCTTCCATTTGACACTTTACATAGTCCATAAGCTAAGCTGAGAAATGTTGTTAGTCAAAGAAAAATAAAAGGTTAGCAGTAAATTTTATATTATATTAAAATGCAATCCAAACTGCCAAAGAAGGTACACTTTCCCCTGTGCAATCAAATAGCTTAGTTGGAATAAATTTTATCCCCCTTTCATTAAGCAAACTTCTTTCCTTCTAACACACATGCCAAGCCCCATACAATGTATGCTTGAGGTTTGCATTTTCTGACATTGACAGTCACCTTGCAAAAATTTTTTTAAAACATGGGAGAGCAAGATCATTTATAGGACAGGAATCAAAATTGAAGTTGTGAGTGACAGTCAATGCAAATGCTGCAATCCTTTTTTAAAAATTCCACTCCAACACTGTAAATAAAGGCATTCACAAAACAAAGCTGATGATTTGTATTCTGCTGTTCGCTCTGTACCGACATGCAGGGACCCAGCTTTGCAGGGGTTGGCTCTCTGTGACCTTTCACAGCAGACCCTGACCAGAAAGCAGCAATTCCTGGCAATGCACTGGATGGAGGAGGAGGAACCCTGAATCCACTCAGAGTTGTTCCATGGGGAATGACACACAGCTCTCTACGGCTGATTAAACAGGATTTTAAATCGCAGCTCCGCAATGTCTTCTAAGAGCTCATTACATGGTGCTCTATAAGAAACTTAAATTCAGAAAACTTTTATTCCTCTACTTCACTGAGAAATGGCCCTACTCTAATGTATTTTCATATATAAAATAATAAATATCTGATTGGACTATAGCACTTGGCATTACTGTGAGTAATGAGGGGTGAACCTATGTAAAAGATTTTGGGTTCTATTAAGATAAGCATTCAAAATTTCACACAGCATGCTTGTTCAAACCAGCTACACATTTCCTCAACAAGAGGAATTTAGAAAGGCAGGAGAAAAAAATGTTTTATATATTTCAAAGAAGATTGAATCATTTAGAATTTTCTAAATTAATGTAAATATTTAGTAGAAGATAGAGATGAAGTTTGGTAAGAACATTGGGACATAGGCTTATAACATTCCAAAACTTTTGAGCTTCCAAATATATATTGATTATTTAAAATTTGTATTACATGTTATCATTTTCCTCAAATATGTTTCTTTAAAAAAAGAAAAATATAAACTTAAATTGATTTATGAAATTATTGTACATACCCAAATACAAGAAATTTTGAATTAAGGGTAATTTCCATTTTATCAATTAAAAGAGACAAAGTTGCATAATTTGAACATTCAAGCTTTTAAGACTATAGATGAAGTAGAAAAACGTTCACTTACAATATTTGGTTTGTTAATGTAGTTTTCATACCTATTTATAATAGTTATAAAGTCATATAATACATAAGATAATATAATATGAGAGAGGAATTAGAGACAGGAAAGGAGCAAATAAATATACAGAAAAAGAGAGGGGCCTTATGTAGGTCAGTGATAATATAAAATATGAACTAAGGAGTGAAGGTAATCTACCTTATTCTGCTGAGGGCTAATAAGAGTCATAATAATGAAAAATTGTGTTAACTCATATTTCATAAAATGACTTTTTCCAAACTCTTTCATACATCTTCGATACCCATGCTTTGGCATTATTACATTTTTTGAATCACCTAAAAATTTTCATGAGTGACTCTGTTTTACTTCCACCTAAGTTGTGTGAAAAAAGGACCATTTAAAAAACTATGTGTGATTCTGTTACCAGATGTTCTTCCCCAAGCCACGAGTACCCATTTGCACAATATTAGAGTTAATGTCTTCATTCACCCTAAAGGTGTATATTTATGATCACATCTAAATGACGACTTAGTCAAGTACTTATTTAAGTAATTTTTAAAAGGATTGCTTAAGATATAATCTTGCAATTTAGAAGTCGAAACCCTAGGAATAATAATCTATTCTCTGTTAAATTCCTTTGTTTCTATTTTTCCTTCAACTCCTAAAGTAATCTGTTCATAAGCTTTCAAATTAAGCTTTTCCTGGTGTTGTTTCCAGTTAATATGTCTTCCCCAAAGAATACATGCTATTGTATGAGAGACTTTGTAATGAGTCTATTATAAAACAGCACTTTTCTAAGGCATATTGTTTTTTGTGGAAAAACTCTGAGAATACTCAGAATACAAGTTGTCCTTTCCTGTAGCTTTAGATGCAGAATTCTCTGTTCTCCTTCCATCTAAGCCTCCACATTCCAGATGCCACCTTTGCTTGCATCCTCCCTGCCCTGCTCTGCACTCTCCCATACCTTTTCAGGATCCCAATCTTCACTTTCGCCAGCAAATCAGATATGCACAGGGGTGCCAATCATCAATTGACTATATCGTTTTCCCTAGCTCTTTAAAAATTTTTTAAAATTTTTAAGTACTATGGATATATACTAGTTGTACATCCTCTAACTCTCATTTATGATTATTTATTAGTTTCACTGTTAAACTTTGAGATATGGGGTATTACACTCATTTTATTTAATCCTATCCAAGCATCCTTTCAAATTTTATTTCCTGCATCCTGCTGTCTACCCTTGGTACTTCTCGAAAGATCAGTTATAAATTGGGCATAGCAACCATTAATGGCCCTTCTGTTGAATTTTATTCTTAATCTTTCTTTACATGACATATGATAGTTCTTATAATTCTTGATTCCCTTGTCTTCCAGTGCACTGAACTTTCCTGATACTGCTTATCCTGCCCAGATCATACCTCTGTCTCACTTATACAGACACTTTTTTGGGTCTTAATCTATACTCAGTGAGTGGATGTCTCTAAGATGCTTTCTCATTGTTTTTTGGTTATCATTTCACATGGATTCCCCTCTCTTGGCTTGAACTACATTTATAACTGGTTCCTCAATCCATATTGTCCTCCCTGGGCTGTGTTTCTGTATTAATTTGCTCAGGCCACCGTAACAAGGTACCAAAGACCGAGTGGCTTAAACAACAGAAATTTATTTTCTCACAGTGCTGAAAGCTAGCAGAGATCAAGGTGTTGGAAGAGTTGGTTTCTTGTGAGGCCACTCGCCTTGGCTTGTGGATGGCTGTCTTCTCTCTGTGTCTTCACGTGGTCTGGTCTTCCCTCTGCACATGCCTGTGCTCTATTTTCCTCTCCTTAGAGTGTACCCATCTTATTGGATCAGGGCCTGCCCTAATGACCTCATTTTAACTTAAATGAGTTAAAAGATCTTATTTCTGAAGATAGTCATTTTCTGAGGTACTAGAGATTAGGACTTCCACAAAGGACTTTTGAGAGGATGCATCTCAGACACTCAACATACCCAAAGTTAATCTCACTCTCCAGATTTTTCCAGGAACCAAACCTGATCATTTTCTCAAATTCCATGATTGTTTCAAACGAAATGCTGTATTTCTCTATTTTAAATTAGAAACCTTATGAGCAACACAGTATTTTTTTTACCTTGTTATTTATTTCTGATTAGTCCCTCAATCTATTCTCTTGAAATGCTTCTTATCTAATTTTCCATTCCCATTGCTCTATCACACTTAGTAGATCCTCATCAAGCATCTGAATTCATCTCTCTGACTTTAGTCTTCTTGCTGGGGAAAGTTTCAACTCTTACTTCTGTTGCTGCACTTCTCTAATGAAGATCTCCAGTGGCCCTGGGATCCATAATATCATTCAAGTTTCTGTAGTTTCAATACCCTCTAGGATCTATCTTGCACCCTGTTCATAAACTGTGTATAGAGGTACCCCAGAGAGCTACAGTGAACTCTTGAAGGCACTGTGGGGTATTGTAAATGTTTGAAGGAAACACAACTACACTAAATATCTGTTGTACACTGCACAAACAACTAGCTTGAAATAATTCACAATTTTAACATTAGAAAATACTCCATTCCTTTTAAGGATGTTCTCAAAATTTTGAGGCATGTTTTTATTTACTTGCACTTTTGGCCATGTCATATCTTTGTTAAACAAGGTTTTCAGTTGTTACTATAATTAAAAAGAGCAAGTATTTAAAAATCAGTGTGGAACAGGAAGTAAGTGCAGCCTCATCCAATCTGATATTCAGGTTTGAGAAGTTGTATACTGCCCAACAGACATCAGATCCCATTAGTAAGTAATTGTGGTTACTTAAGAAGAAAGTAAATTCTAACACTGTCCTTGAGTTTATGCACATTTTCTTTTTAAATAATTACTAAGTTGTTAAAACATGACTATTTATTAAGTTGTTTGGCCCTAACCACTTACTACATAGAACTGTGGCATATTCCTGTTGGTCAAGGAGGCACTTGAAAAAATTATGGAGACACTACAAGTATTATAAACTGAGAAAGTTTGGGAACTTCTGATCTATCCTCTTTTTATATCTATCCATTCTGCTACTGAAATTTTTTAAAACTAATTTTCCTGCTAGAATTTTCATCCCTGCATCTCTCTGACTATTTAAACGCTGCATTTCTTTGTTTGCCTCGCCAATATCTCACTAGGTAGACAACTGAGGAAAAAAGGGTTTTTAGTGATATTTTCAAACTCTCATGAGTCAGTGGCCACCACAGTAAATGACAGAACTAAAGCATTCTAGAACAGATAGAGCTCTGTATAAACAAACTCATCCATTAACATTCATTGAAGAACCGTAACGAAACATAGCGATATTGGTAAGTTATGTGTTATTCGTTTTATAATTTAATTTTCCACAATTTTGGACTTTGCAGACTCAATTTATTAATTTTATATTTTAGATTTTCAAATAAATTCATTTTGAAGACAATATTGATTTCTGTAATTTTACATAGCGTGGCACGTTCAGCCAATAGAACATTTTATTTTCTACTGCTATTTAGAAACTAAACTGCCATCATTCTATTGGCTAGAGAAATATGGTTTTCCACAGGTAGAAGTAAGGGCAATTTCAGTTCACTTTGAGGCAATTCTTATGTTTTCTGGATGGATTAGACTACATTTACCGGAGACGAAAATTGTATTCCTTTTCGATACAGAGAGAAAGTGAATCTAGTGAGAATAGTTCATTCCACTCCATACGGGTCCCCAGAGGCCGGCCCTTTTACCTCTTTCTCCGTATCTATTAAGGGAAATTCTCTTCAGGGAGATTCAGAAAGCAAATGGAGACGGCACTGCAAGGAAAAAGCACCCCCATTCCTGGAGATGGTTCAGGGCTACGCCATTCACTCTCTTGATCCTCAGCTTCACCCCATTAAGAAAAGAACAACACAAGTAGCTGCTTCCCATGAGTATCTGTTTTAATTCTACCTTCAGGGAAAAGAAACAGCTTGTTTGCAAACAACATTATAGTTACTATGCAATATATAACCTAATGTCACACATAATAATATAGAGTGCATGGCATACATTGCATTAAAGATTTAATGAGGAGGGAAAGTTTTCCCTCATGAGTGGAAAAGGCTAAAGGTAATTCATAAAAGTAAGCTTTATAACAGCATTTAGTATTAGGCTACTTGTGTTCTAGCCTCTTTTTTTTTTTTTTTTCTCCTAATCTCAAGAAATATGAACTGAGGGGTGAAGGACAGAATAACCTATTGAGGATGATGTATCTGGAGAGGAAATTCTTTTTATAAAATAAGCCTGGAATATTTGGTTCTCTGATGCCAGATTATCACTACTGTTATTCCACTAAATGGAGTGTAAAACCTCATATTTGCTTTTGCTTACCAGAGCAAATATTTCAGGAGGGATACACTAAAATCACATGAGGAAAAGGCTTTGTAATACCGAGCAGGATAAATTAAACATATCTGTCAATTTCCATTTAGTTTCACAAACAGGGCATATGATGCATCTTTCTAGATTCCAAAGCCCCAGAGCCTTACACTTTAAAAAGGTATCCCTTCCATAAAAGTGTTTATTAATGTATCTATTCACAGAGCTCTCTTTTAACACAGAAACAGTACTCCACTTCAAGGTTTTGTTATGTTCTTCAGTGCATTTATACATTGAGGTAAGAGCATGTTTCTCTTCTCTCAAAGCTTGACAATTATTAGGACAGAACAGAAGAAAGAAGATTTAGAATTACAGAACAGGCAGAATTTACATGGGGGGGGTCCTGAAGTTACATCACCTTTAATACGTAGAAAATGGCCTAGAAGTTGTGGGAGACAATATATCCTAGAAATGTTGGTTTAGAAGGCAAGAGACTGGGTAGTCCAGGGGATACAAAGAAGAAAAGCTGCAGGAGGAAATATCCTCGTTGCCTGCATTTACTTCTCCCTTCCTTTTTTTCCCCTCCTGCCTGCTTTTCCTGCCTTCTTTCTTTCCTTTCACCCATCTCCTCCTCTGCTTCCTTCCTTCCTTCCCTCCTTCCTTCCTTTCTTTTCTTTCTTTCTCTTTCTTTTCTTTCTCTTTTTCCTCCTCCTCTTCAACCATCTTCTTCTTTTTCTTCTTCTATTCTTTTGGTAGACATTGGACAGTTTTTAATAGTGTTTATTTTTATAATGACTATATCCTTTTCACATGTGCAGTAATTAGATTAGAACTGGTTGAGAAAAAGCCTAAGTTTGGGATAGACTTGGGTTAGACTTGACCACCACAATCAGACCAACCCGATAAGATAATTTTGCATTCCTCTGTATTTGATGTCATCTAAATTTCAGAAGTATACAAAGTAGTGATGAAAAGTATGAACGTGACATGGCCAAGGACAGTGTGCTGGGACAGATCACCAGAAATACTCCCTCAGCACAACCAACACTCACTGACTCACTGGTGTCCTTACAGATCAGCCCTTCAACTGCCCAAAGAACTACTCGCTCACATTTATTCTTCCCATATCTTACCATAATGCTACAAATTCCCACAAACTACCTCCTAATCGATATTTACATAAATGGTTCATGTTGATAATGCCAAGACGTATTCATTATAGTGTTTTTATTGGCAGAGGGGGGGAAAGAATAATTGCGAGAGACATACATAGAGTTAAAGACCAATATGAGTTTCTCACATGAATTTTTGTTAAATTGTTTATTCACTTGAATAGCACCAAACTATCTTCAGCATATGTTTTCTGTCTCCTGTGTAACAAAGTAAGCCCCAATTATACTTTCTATGTACTCAGTTATGTTTCAAAGCAAATAGAATTTGAAGGGTTTGATCAGTTAAGAATGATTTTGGTTGCAACAGAAAACCAGACAATTAGTGGTTCTCACATAACAAGAAGTCCAACAAAATTTGGGAAGTAGGCCAAATTTTAAAATACGACAAATGGATTAGATTTTCTTTCTTTTTTTTTTTCATTTCATTTATCTTTTACAAACTCTTACATCCATTGGGGGTAGTTAAAAATATACACACCCTCTGAATAGATTTGCTAAACATTACATAGAAGATGAATTGCTTGGAAAGACAACATCCCATATAGCTAATTAGTATTTAATGCTTCCTTTAAGCTTTTCAACTTAGAGAGCTACTTGCTACTTTGTGACATACACTGATAAAATCTTGAGTTGAAATAGTATAATGTCAACAGATGTGAGTAAATGGTAGTGGCCAAACTCTCTAAACTGCTTTGTATTATTAGGCCCAGACTCAAAAACAGGGTCAGTGCAACAGCTGTTTGTTTTCCATTTACTTGCTTATGTTTGGGTGGAACATTCCGTTAGTACTCTTACTATGGGCTAGTTTATGTGTATATATTCAGTACAAAAAAATACATGTAATGCATAATCAAACATTGATCTATTCAAATAAACTATAAGTTATGGTTTTATATATATATATAATTCTTATTGACTAGGGATTAAAATTTTTTCAAGATCTCTGCCAAGAAAATGGAAAACTGCACACTCATTGTATTGATGCTCATTAAAATAACAGGACACATCTTAATACAAGTTCCATTAAGTTAAAGAGAAACACACTATTGTCACATAAATGACAAATGAATAAAAATAAAATGTATAATCCTTGTGGAAAATTTAAGGAAATACTGTGAAAAAGAGATATCAGCATTGCAATTTTCTTTTTGAATGAGAATTTTAGTCAACCTTTCTCTCACTGCTTAAAGATTTTGTCTTTTAAGGATATCTGTTACCTCGGTTAGTAAATGGCTATTGTACCAGCCTTTCCCCCTTTATTGCAAACTCTGTCAAGAGTGTCAGAGTCCTCATCTTGCCTGTAGGCGATCCTCAATGTGTACACCTTCAGCAACCCTGAATACTGCCTGAAATGCTGTATGTTTAAATGAGTTCAATTAATTTACGGCTGCATTATTCAGATGGAGGGCATTTTGAAATAGCAGTGAACTTACTTCCCACAAAAGCAGAAACTAGAACACCAACCTTGGAAAACTATTTTGATTTGATGCTAAATGTTATCGATCGGTCACTATTCTGTTTTCTCTCTTTCCTCATTCCTGAACTCTGCGAGTGACTCTTTATTATAGCAGTAGAAGCTGGTCGTGAATTCTAGAAGATAAGAATCCCAAAGGTGCAATGGATACTAAGTCACACTCCAGAGAAGAATCAACATGGTAATAAATGCATTCAAGTGTCTTCTTCCGGAATAAACAATGAAAGAGTTGGGTTAGTTATCTGACACATATATTAATATTGGAGTCACATATAAATCACACAAAAGATTAAGCTCATTCCTGGAGATTTCCAGACTGGGTTTTGGATTCTGATTCTGCCTTTACGTGCTATATGGCCTTTGAGAAAGTTATTTATGCTTTCAGAGCATCAGTGAATTTTCACTAAAATGCGTTGAATTACACCTGAAGTTTATTACTGCAGAAGTTTGTTCTGAAGATGAAATGAAAAAAATACACATAAAACTTTTCACCTGGTACCGAGCACATGCTATATATTCAAAAATGTTGTCAGTCATACTTTTTTAATAAGTATAGTTTTCGAAATTAAAGTACCATAAACACTTCACACTAAAAGGCTAATGACAATGATATTTATTTCATGATTCTAAGTGCACTTTAAAATCCTAGGATTTTGGGGAGAGATCATAGTGCTGGTACAATTCAGATCTTATTCATGTCTTAACGTTTCCCCCATGGTGCTTTGCATAAGCATTTTACAGCTAGCAGATCCTGTGTAAATATCTGCTGAATTTTAATCAAATTCAATACCATATATCACTTCAATGTATTATGCATGGAAAAAGCATAAAAAACTGGGATAAATTTGTACTCCCCATATGAGATACCTTGCAGTCACTAAAATATATCTTTCTTGGCTTTTCTATTCTTATCTCTATCAGTCCTAAAAACAGACCAAAGGAGATGTGTTTATCTGAGGTTTTTGGTGATTTGAGCTTACTTATAGAAGCTTACTGTACTGCTGACTGGTAAACCACAAATGCATTTGTTTTAAAATAAGGAACCTTTAGCATTTGGGAAGTTCGATCTGCAGTTGAAGGGGAAAAAATCAATATTTAAGTCATTTAGAGATTTATACTATAAATCAACTATATGGCATTACTTTTTGCCAGCTTCTATATGTTAGGATACTTGTGTAAACTCCGGTACCCAGTAATACATATTTTATAAGTCATAAATACATTTTCAATATGTTGTGATATATAAGCAAACAACATACTCTCTGTACTAAGAAGACACATAGTCTACAGATTAAAGGAAACAGTGATCCAACTGTAATCCTAGCTAGTCAGAGCACATCCACAGCACTGTGATCAATTCTTGACACCACCATTTAACAGAGTGGTTGACAAATTAGAGTTCATCCAAATAGGTGTAACCAGGATGTTGATAGCTGCAACAGCTGAATGAAAGGTTTGGGGAGGTAATGGGAGCATTTAATGTCAAAAGAGAAAACTTAAGGAAAACATGATTTTTTTTTTGAAGCATTTGAAGGTCTAGCAAGTATAATAGAAACCTTGCTGTTTATGATACAAAAATCAACCTAAATAAGAAAGTGTTGGGGGAGGAATTATTTTTTATCCTATGTAAAAATTAACTTCTAATATCTATTACAGAATTCTTGAAAATGGAATGAGCTACATTGTAGGGTATTCATATCTCTGAAGATACATGAATAGAGGTCTATCTGTCAGGGATAATGGAAAAGGAATTCCTACATCTGCTAAGAGGTTGGACGAGATCTTATCTCACCAGGCAACTTGCAATTCCACTGTGCTACTTTGCAATTTCTATTGTAGAGCACCAAAATAGCAATTAGCTCTATATCCACCTGCTCCCTCCTCTGTGATTTTAGAGCTAAAGCTTATATAGGACAGAGAAACACATTTCATTAAGAGAAAACTCCTTGTACAGATAGCATCAGAGAGAGGGCATATTGTAGTGGAAAAGACTATAGTTCTAGAACTGGACTGCCTGGGGTAAAACATTCAGCTCTGCCACTTATTAGCTGTGTATAACCAGAGTGAATTACTGTCTTTCTTTGTTTCAAGTCTTCATCTGGGAAATGGAGACAATTCAACAGTAACTACCTAATAGGGCTGTTGTAAGGATTCAACTGAATAACCTAGAATAGTGCTTGACATTTTGTGAATGTTTAGTAAAGGTTAGCTGTTATCATTATTCTTGTTATCGTTATCATTGTGTAAAACAATGTCCAAGAGTTTTTAACTGTTGAGAGCAAGATTCTATGACTACCATGTCATTGCAACAAATTAGTATGATCTGGATTTTTTTTTTAAATTTGAAAACAAAAGCATGTGCTGCTTTTAGAGAGATACAGATAATATAAAAATATAATAGGCATCAAAAAGTAAGTGGACCCAATTACCCAACCATATATAATGAAAGCCAACATTGACTATATGTTAATTATATTGTATGGAACTTTAGAATTTCTACAGTACTCTTCGTCATCATTTAATCTCTCCAAATCGTATAGTGCAGGTTTATCATCATTATTATTCTATTGTATAGATGGGGAAATTGTGACTCTAAGAGGTTAAATTGTTCAAGTTTCACACTGTTACTTTAGTGATATTGGGATGCATCCTTGATTTATGTTTACCTTTTTAAATACTTCCCCTGTAAAGACTCTCTCTCCCTGTCTCTCTCTCTCTCTCTCTCTCATACCACACACAAATATACTCAAACCCTCTCGGTACGCATGAGGTGACTATAATGCAAAGATATATGTTTAAGAATGAGACCTACCCACTCTCTGATTTTGACCCATATATTTACTATGTGATTTGGGGCAAATTAAATCTGGAGTATAAATTATTTTATGTATAACAGGGAATGAAAATACCTACTTTAAAGGGGTTTTATAAGGAATTCATGAGAGGAACATAAAACCTATTCTTCATATTCTCTATCAGACAGAATTTATTTAAACATTATCTCTTTTCTTCTCCTAATAATTCTGGGGATTCAGTAAGTTCACAATAAGTTTTGTGAATTTGATTTTAAATGCTTGTATAGAAAAGATAATACTATAGTTTCTTAAACATGAAAATATGTCATTTTCCTTAATAACAAGAGAAAAACAACATAAAACATTTTTCACCCCTTGGATTTGCAAAGACCCAAAAGCTTGATAACATACTCTATTAGGGAAGGGTTTAGGGAAACAAGTACTTTCATGCATTGGCAGTAGCATGCACAAAATCTATGGGACCAATTTTGTAATACCTGTTAAAATTGTAAATGAATATACACTTTCATATAGCAATTTTGTCTCTAGAGATTTACCCAACAGTTGTACTAGTGTATATGAGATATAGCTGAGGACATGGTTATTCACTGCAACAATGTTCATAGTAAAAAAAAATTGAAGACACCCTTATGTTCATTGATAGGGATTGCGAATAGATGTATTAATAATGACAATGATGGAAGTGACAGTTAACATTTATATCATGCTTGGTAACTGCTAAGCACTCTGCAAGGTGGCTTTGCATATATTAATTCATTTAATTCTCAATATACACAGCCTTATAAGGTAGGAATATGATTATTATTATATTCATTTTAAGGATGAGAAAATTAAAGCATCAAGTGATTACATAACTTGCTCAAGGTTACAAAGATGATAGGTGGTGAAACCAGGATTTGAACCCTCACAGTCTAGCACTAAAGTCAATGTTCAATCTCTATGCTGATTGCAGAACAAATCTGAATGTACCCATTCAATGGCATACAATTAACCAAATATATATATACACACACAGATTATATAAACATAAATTATATATAAGGAGTAACTATCCATTATTATGGAATTAACTTCAAATTTTATTAAATAAAAATGCACTATAATGTGCTTTTATACTGTGTATAGGATGCTACCATTTGTGTAAAATGAGGAAAAATACCTACATACATGCCTCTATGTATATATATGAGTGTGCATGTGCATACATACATATGAGTGTGTATTATCTATTAAAACATAAAAGTATATAAATGGGGGAAATAAGAGTTACCCCTAAAATACATGGTAGTTACTATTTCAATATTATTTATTATTAATTTTATCAGATGAAATGACTCTAATAGAAAAAGATCAGCGTTGCTACCTGGAATATCTGGGTGAAGTGAAATATTTGTGATTTCAGCACTTGCAAAATGTCACTGGTAACCAATCTGAAAGCGCGTTTTATAAAGAGTGCTTTTAACATTCAGTCAGAAGTTCAGAGGGGTTTATGGAAGGGTGGCATTGAGAAAAACAAAGAAAGGGACTCCTGAGCGTTACCCAGCACTGCTCAAAACAGGCACTTCATTTTAAAAATATTTGTTTCTTAAGAACAAAACCAAAATCAAAATATAGACTATGGAAGTGAAAAGAGCTGGAATGATGTCTCAGTTTGAGTATTTCACAGCAGTATGACTTTGAACACATTATTTACCTTGGTGAGCATTAAAATCATCATCTCTACTGTGCAAATTTTAACAATTTTTCTGCTTATTTTACTGTGTTATTTTGACATTCGTATGAAGTAATGTTTATCACATTTTGGAGGCTACACCTATGTACACTTTTATTATTTGACACCTTTAGTTCTAAAAATTTCCTGACTTAAATGAGAATAGAAATCTGATGCCTATCTGATCACGCAACTTCAATGAAGTGTTCAAGACCTTTTATTTAATAGGGAAATTCTCTAAGTAAGCAGAACTTATTGCTTTCAAGTAAATACATGACACAGTATTTTAGACTTGCCTTCACTTCATTTCTTTTTATTTTTTCAGTAGATAAATCATTAGAATAAAACAGCCTCAGCAGGATCTGCACATTTTATCATACATTTATTTTTATGATGGCCTCCATAGCTCAAAACAAGGAGACAGAGAAAGAGAAGGACAAGAAGCAGAAGAAAAAGAAAACAATGGCCACGGTTTCAAAATAAAACTGAGCATTTTTCATAAGGTATGCAAGAAAGTTTGTGATTTTTCTACCAAGTTCCCCAATTCCCATAAACTATAGGTACTCTTTCAGAACAAAGGGAGTACAAACTGTTTTCTACTATTTTCTAAGAAAACAGAGTTTCTGCTATACAAAGGCAGAGAGACAGACCCTAAGGACATTCCAAAGTTCCTGCTAAGAGTTCAAAGTGGGCCATGAAAGCTATCCTATCAATCGCAACATAAAACACACACTTTCTCACACTCTCACAGGGGTGCAAATATTTATGCAGCTTTGGACACTTATTTTCTTCATGCACTTTCACATCAGAGCAGCAATTGTATACTTCTTGCAAGGGGCACCTTCCTACATTCTGTAAACTTTAACACATTGCATTGAATTTTGTAGTATGCACTTTATTTTATATGACATTTTTGAAAAATTTTAAATTTCCATTATTTCTCTCTTTCTTCTTAATCATAACTGAACATCTCTCCCACATAGACCAGCTGTTTCTCTGTTTAAAAGAAGGCAAGTAATTTAACATCATAAATACCAAATTGCATCTCAAAGTCATAGTCGAAGCTTTTATGTCTCATTAGTTTTCAGGGTCCTCATCAATTTTTCTCTTTGAGCTACCATTTAGATCGCAGTATGTGGAAATGCATGGGACTTGTGTTATCAGTTAAAAGAGAAGGCTGTCACTGGCTACTAACAACTAATATAAAATATTTCCAATTAAATGCATAGTACCTCATGTACTTGTGTGGAAATGGCAACAGCAAAGATTTTCCTAATTCAAAGCTCCATAAGCTTTTTGGTCCATTTAACAGAAACTTCTCCTCCCACTAAGGAAGAAGAAAGAAAACATTTCCTTGACTTAATCCATACCATAACTGCTGAGACATAAAATATTAACCTTTAACTCCCTCCTAAATCAAATTAATTTACACCACTCATGTAATTCTTGGGAGCAATAGTTTTAATTTTAAAATACCAAGAATTTTGTAGAAATTCACTCATTTATAAAGAAAATCTATATGTACCATTGTCTGATCTTTGGTAGTCATTTATTCAATGATGAATAAGCAGTAGTTTGATAATATCAACCACCTTTTATCACTTCAGAATGTATAGCTTGATTTCCGAAAGTAATCATGTATCAAAAAGTGGCCTGAAAATCTTATTGCTTACATTTATTTCCTCAGCTGTCGAAGCATTTTTGATGTTTTAAAACGCCAAACCACTTATCATTAAGAAAAAATGATCTCAGGGAAGATATATAATCTGCCCAAGGTCAAATGGCAAATCATGGCAGAAGATCTGGGTTTTAACTTTCAGTTCTGTGTCTCTATATGTGTTTTATAGATACTATTTGTTTGAGACAACATGTTTTATGTTATATTTTATTTGGTTATAATTGTTTTAAAATATGGTCATCAATTCTTTGACATCCATCCCAGTGGGTGTCATTGGGGTCTTTGCCCTCTTTCTTGAATTTGAATGGGCTGGCGACTGCTTTGACCAATGGAATATTGTGGAAGCAATGCTCTGCAACTTCTGAGGTAAGGTTATAAAAGATTATTGAGCTTTGCTTTGTTTTCTGGGTACATATTCCTTTGGAGCTCTGAGCTGCCATGAAGGAAGCTACCTGAGACATGATACTATGAGGAAGCCCAACCTATATGTATAGGTCATGTGATATGTCTTGTTGTCTATCACGGCTGAGCTCAGCTTTTGAGTTATTATAGTTCAGGCACCAGACATGTAAGTCAAAAAACCCCCAGCCATTCAATTCACCCACACTCATTCTAGTTTGCCTGGTGGAGACCCAAGATATTGTGGAGCTAAGACAAGCCATCTCCACAAGACACTGTCCAAATTCCCTACCTGCAAAATTTGCAATCATATTAAAATAATTTTCTTACACTGCTAATTTTGATGTGGTTCATGATT
The DNA here is from genome assembly GCA_004363605.1 of Indri indri. Lineage (NCBI taxonomy): Eukaryota > Metazoa > Chordata > Mammalia > Primates > Indriidae > Indri > Indri indri. The sequence goes on from RJWJ010001136.1 coordinate 114,170, forward strand.
TCAGTTAGCAATTCATTACTAGAACATTCTTAGGTCTTAGTTTCTCCCAGATGAGGTTGAGTATCTGGCTAATTTGGGAAGTTCAGCTATCACCAATCCAAAGTTGTGCTGAAATATGGCTTTGTTTTCCTTAATGATCTTTCTTTGGGATCTGTAATTATTCTCTCTTTTTATATACTATTTTTTTGAGCCCAGAATAGAGTAGCTTTGAGCTATTACCTTTTTTGGTCAAATTAAAAAGTGTTCCTAATATAATCGTGTGTTTATTTAAAATAATTAACCAAGAATCAAAAAATTAAATAACACGAAACAAAGTTTCACTATTACTAAAAAAATGATCAAATCTGGCAATATACTTTAAATTTATGAATACAAGTTCAAAAATGAAAGAGAAAAGAAACGAACATCCAGGCAAAATATTCTTTATGCAAGGTAAGTTGCATAATAAATTTTCAGCAGATTAATGCCATAATAGACATTTTTCGGGTTACATTATATTTAGCTAATGAGAACTGAAGAAATGTTAATGTGTATAATAATCATTAGGCAAGCACATATATCATATTATTAAATTTTCTAATATCTTATTTTATATATCTGACATTCAAGAAAATTTAATCATCTTTCTGGACCAAGTACAATTCTGTTATCTTTTTAGTTATTATTAGGCAATTCAACAAGCATATTTTTATATATGGCCTAGTGTTAAGTCTCTGGCTCTATACAACATGAGTGTAAATCTAAAGATATAGCAAAGAGAATCTATGTATTTCTATTTTGGTTCAATTCGTAAAATTATATTCTTCATATCATGGTAGAAAGACAGAAAAACCTGGTAGTTCTGTCAACAAATGGAAAAGATGAAGTGAAGCGAAGTTTGCTCTTTTGAAGAGGTACAGACCATGCATAGCCAGTGAGAGGGGAGAAAGTAGGAACCCCAGTGTCTTTGAGACTTCTGGTTAGAGCTCATTTGCTTCTCACTAAGCTTTGGTAAAAGCAAAACAAAACAAAGCGAAACTGGATATTCTAGTAGCACAATAATTGATAAGAACCTATTCTTTTTGTCCACAAACTCTATATACTGAAATATCTAATGTTTATTTTGTTCTAGTTCAGTTGGTTCTAAGCATCTTGGTCCCTAGAAGTTTCTTGCTTGTCATTCACGTGAGCATTCAATAGTGAATGTAAAACATGCTCAGATGGGTTAACTAAGTTCTTGTAAAGATTTGAATTATGAAATTATCTTTTTAACATTTCAGAAACATGTTGAAGATTTTACCTCCACCTTTTTTAAATCATTCATTTATGTCTAAAATAAATTAGAATAAGACCTGATTAACTTAATTTACTGGATTTCATTCACTCAAACTCACAGGTCTCAATTTGTAGTAGGCTACTAAGGTGAACCTGGCTGAATAATTGACAAATTTTTCTTCCCTTATCTAGTTTCACAAAGACATAGATTCAATGATTTGTTTTATGTCTCCTAGTATATTACCTAGGTGGTTTATCTGTTGAATATTTAAAATACCATCTATGTAATTAAATATTTTAAATAACATAAAAGTACATACGCAGTCAACGATGAGCATATTAATGACTTAGTCGCAACAACATTGCTTACTTTAAAAATGCAGTTTCGATTTCACAAATGTTCATAAAGTGTACCCCAAATAAACATTTTGGGCTTTTTTGTTGTTTTTTGTTTGTTTGTTTGTTTGTTTTGAGACAGAGTCTCACTCTTTTGCCCTGGCTAGAGTGCCATGGCATCAGCCTAGCTCACAGCAACCTCAAACTCCTGGGCTCAAGCGATCCTACTGCCTCAGCCTCCTGAGTAGCTGGGACTACAGGCATGCACCACCATGTCCGGCTAATTTTTTCTGTATATTTTTAGTTCCCAGCTAATTTCTTTCTATTTTTTTGGTAGAGACGGGGTCTCGCTCTTGCTCAGGCTGGTCTCGAACTCCTGAGCTCAAATGATCCGCCCGCCTCGGCCTCCCAGAGTGCTAGGATTACAGGCATGAGCCACCACACCCGGCCAATTTTGTTGTTTTAAGGAAATGTACTTATTCAATTTAAACTATATTCATGCTAATGGATTTCTTATTTATAAAAAATAACTCCAATATAATATGTATATATTAGAACAAATACCATTATTGCATTCTTTTTGCAACACACCTCTCATTTTTGTTATACTTTGAACATCCTGATATTGTGATATAAGTAAAAAACTCAGCAGAATTAATTGCCCTCTGAGGGCCTTCTACACAATAACAAACAATGATACTGGAAGAATTATTATAATGAATCACTCTTTAGGTTTTCATCTATGTGTAGCATTATGTGGACATCATTGAAATTGGTTGACTATTTGGACATTGAATACCTGAGGCTTTTCTAATTATAAATACAGTTTTTTATATAATGCACTTATCTCTAGAACTCACAAACCTATGGATGGAAATAAAGTCTCACTGACTTTGGTGTCCAACAAGGATAGTTCTTGGGCCCCTTTATATCGCCAAAGCAAATTTGGTCTGGCATCCCATCAAGATATCTCTTCATTCCTGTCAGTTTCCATAGTGGGAATCTAGCTTCAGGCAAAGCTGTCCTTAACCCTCAGGATATCAAACCTAATCTTGGTCAGATGTGGGGAGAAACAGGCCTTTCCTCAACCCTGTGTCATAATTTGTCTCACAACATTTTTCACAAAAATTCTCTTTCACTTTCAGTCTTCCCTTTTCTCTATTGGAGTAAAGCTTCAAACCAGTTTTTCCAAGGCCCTCAATGAAGAGGAGAGGGGAAAAAGGAACAAATACCATGAAATCTTCTTCATGACTTTTCAATGCCATTATTTCCTCCCATGTTGTCCACAAAATACCTCCCATCTCCATCTGTCCAAAGAGGCAACCATGCACATAGAGGTGAACCTTGAACAACACGGGTTTGACTTGCGTGGGTCCACTTACATGTGGATTTTCTTACACCTTTGCCACCCGAGACAGTAAGACCAACACCTCCTCTTCCTCCTCTTCCTCAGCCTGCTCAACATGTAGATGATGAGGATGAAAACCTTTATGATGATCCACTTATACTTAAGGAATAGTAAATATATTTTCTCTTCCTTATGATTTTCTTAATAACATTTTCTCTTCTCTAGCTTACTTTATTGTAAGAATACAGTATACAATACATGTAACATACAAAATATGTGTTAATCAGCTGTTTGTTACACTAAGGCTTCTGGTCAACAGCAGGCTATTAGTAGTTAATTTTGGGGGGAGTCAAAAGTTATATGTGGATTTTTGACTGTGCATGGGGTTGGTGCCTCTACCCCTTGCATTGTTCATGAGTCAACTGTATATTGTATTAATTTCCAATTGCTACCATAACAAACTTAGCAGCTGAAGGCAACACAAATATATTATCTCACAGATCTGTAGGTGAGAATTCCAATTTGTATCTTCCTGGGCTAAAATGGCTAAAACCATGATGTCATCAGGGACACTTTCTTTTCTAGAAGCTCTAGGGGAGACTCCATCTCCTTGCTCACTCAGGTTGTTGGAGGAATTCAGTTCTTGTGGCTGTAGAAATGAGGTTCCCATTTCCTTTCTGGCTGTCAGCCAATACCCTTTTCTAGCTTCTATAGGTCACCCACATTCTTTGGCCCATGGGCCCCTCCATCTTCAAAGCCAGCAATGGCACATGGAGTCTTTTTCATATTTCATATCTCTCCTCCCTCTTCTTCCATTGTTACATCACTCTGACCCCCTATTCTTACTTCCTTTCCCCCTTCTAAGACTTCATGCTATTAGATTGGTTCTACCTGGATAATACAGGATTATCTTTCCATCTCAAGGTCCTTAAACTTAATCACATTTGCAAAGTCTCTATTACCATGTGAGGTGAGATATTTACAGGTTCTGGGGATTAGGATGTGGACATCCTGGCAGGGGGCATTATTTAGCCTATCACATATATGTCAATCAATATAAAGAAATTCCTGAGGAGGTCACTAGCCACCAGTTCTGCCAACAGATACAGAATTTCAATTTGGAATTAGTTGCTGTGGTTATAATTTTGAAATAATGAAATTAAAACATAGGAAAGGTAGGTATTGAGAAAAACCAGGAATGTACATATATAGATTTTGTTCTAAGATGTAGGATGGCTGCACAGTTTTCAGAGAGTAATAGGAGGTAGCAGATTAAATCACACACCGAGAAAAGGAAGGCTTACACTGAAAATTCTGACAGGCTTCTAACAACAGGACTGCAGCCCTGGCAGACACTGCTATAATAAGAACATATACCTTTCCATCTATGTAATGTCATTTTGCAGAGTTTTAAACAGGAAGAAGATGAGATCTCCTTAGAATATAAATCATGTCAAAAGTAAGAGTTAAACTCCAAAATAAATTCAGTAAAACTTAAAGTGAGTTTTCTAAGCCTAGCACATATAGTCACAAATTAGGACCATATTGTACATATGCTGTATGATGATAATATTCTGCCAAACAAGAAAATGTCTTCTTTAAATAGACAGCTATATTTTCAGGTTATTGAGATGAGAGGAAAGAACATTGTATAATACAGTTTCAATCAAGAGGACATAAGTGACCACTATTATATCATTTTTTTGTGATATATTTGGAACTCCATATGTATTGTGTGGCTATATTGATGGTAACTATATAGAAGTTGAAGACATTTACTTGTTTATAAATAAATGTCACTAATATCTAGCAGCATGCCATTTCAGAAGCTGAACATGTTCTTCAAGCAGTTAAATCATTTTATGTTTAAGATGCACTAAATGATATTTTGGAGGGCATATGTTCCACTGGCTGGCTTTTTATTAAAAAAAAAAAAAATCTGGGCTCTGAATTTTAATCATCGATGTAAAAAGAAAGAGGAAGAAAGTGCATGAGCAGTTTAAGGAACTAAAGAACAAAGGAATAAGGTGTGTGTATGCCTAGAAAAAGAGTGGATTCTGACAGTGCTGCCTTGGCAGCCTGAAACAATTCATTGTCAACATATATGGATGAAAAATGAACAACCATATTTTAATGTTGCAAAACATTTCTCCATTCTCCAAGTAATAGGCACATTTTTGTACTGTTTGCTATATAATGAAGATAATGATAATACTGACTTCAGAGCACTGTGTGAAGATGAAACCAGATAATGCAGGCAAAACAATTAGCACTGTACCAGGTATATATATTAACACTTAACCCATTCCAGATATACATATATACCTTTCAATTATTATTATAATTAATATATCTAAGAAATAAAGCAACTGTTTAATGATTGGTGGAAATTCTTGTGTTCAGTAAAGTATAATTTGAAAACATTAACCTATATTTTCCTTGCTGGCATGTTTTGTCCTGGATACAACAAATAGATGATCAGATTGATTTTTCACGTTTGCATAAGTAATTTAACGCTATATAAACTAGGCTTGCTTTTGGGGACATAGAGAAAAACTCCATTCTAAGGAAGAGGAAATGCAATGGAGTTAAAAAAAACTGTCAAAGATCACACACTCTTCCTTTAATTCATAGTAAAGTGCGACTGATTCTTAGTGTCTGGGGCCAAGGATACCAAATATCCTCTAAGGCCTTGTATAGTCCCATAAAAGAAAGACTTGTCTTGCTTAAAGTACCAATAGCATTTTAGAAGGAAGGGAAAGGAGAAATTGCTCTGGCCTGAGGGTGTTCTACCACTATCTTAAATTCCATGGTCAATCATTTTAATCTCTAGTTTCATTGCACTCCCTTGGTGAAAGCACGACTTCAGTTAAATCCAATTTTCTATCTTCCTTGTACCTGCAATTGCTGAGCCGGACATGTCTGAAGAAACACATGCTACCTATTGACTGACTTTGCTTCAAATTCATGATTACTAAACTCACATAAATCCTTAAAGCTGCCTGGTTCATTTTCTCTCCTACTATGTTCCTGGATACTGTTTCATGCTTTCTCCCTTCTCCTCACAGCTTCAGAATCCTCCTCTCATATCCTCATGTTCAATTACTTTCTGTTTTCTAAGAATATAAAGACCAACAGAAGAGACTTCCACATGTCCCAGCACCATTTCAACCCACTTACAAGCATCTGTGTCCTTATTTTCTTTCTAGAAAGAGACATCTATACATGTTGTCTGCACATTCTTTCTTCTTATTCTCTCTTAAATCCATTCCAGTTAACATTTTGCTGCATCACTCCATTGAAAATACACTTCTCAAGGTCATCAAGAGAATCTATTGCTCATTCCAATGGTCAATTCTCATTCCTTACCTTATTTGACCCATCAGTAGTATTTGACAAAGTTAGCCACTCTTGACTAATTCAATTGACGTTCAATACACTACTTTCCTGGTTTTCCTCCTACTTTTCTGGCCGCTAATTCTTAGTCTCCTTTCTGGTTCCTCCTCACTTCCCTAACATCTAAATGTTGGCATGACATTGGGCTCAATCCTCAGAACTCTTCTTTTGTTTATCTTTACTCATTTTCTTGGTTATCCTATCTAGGCTCCTGGTTTACATGACATCAGTATTGATGATTCAAACATTTTTTATCTTCTATTCGGATGCCCCTGCTCCACTGAACTTCAGGCTTGTATACTAGCTATCATCTTAACATCTCCACTTGGATGTCTAATAGGCATCTCTAACCTCATATAATTAGCTAAGCCGAGCCTATGATCTTCCTTCAAAACTGTGCTCCTCCCCACAGTCTTCCTCATCTAAATCAATGGCAACTCTATTCTTTCAGTTGTTCAGGCCCATAACCTAGAAGTCATCCTTTTTTTTTTTATTTCGAAGTATTATGGGGACACAAATGTTTTTGGTTACATGGATCACTTTTGTAATGCTCGAGTCAGGGTTAAAAGTGTGTCTGTCATCCAGATAGTATTCATTCTACCCGTTAGGTAGGTTTTCACCCATCTCCTCCCCTTTCCCCGCCCCCAACCCCCTGCCTTGATTGCCTTTGAGATTTACTTCACCTATGCACATGTGTGCTCATTAGTTAGTTCCAATTTAATTGTGAGTACATGTGGTGTTTATTTTTCCATTCTTTAGATACTTCACTTAGGATAATTGTCTCCATTTCCACATAAATTGTTGCAAAAGGCATTAAGTCATACTTCTTCATGGCTGAGTAGAAGTCATCCTTGACTCTTCCCTTTCTTTCATGTTCCACAGTCAAACTATCAGCACATCTTTGTGGCTTTACCTGCGTAATGTATCTGGAATCGACCCATTCTTCATCACTTTCGTGGACACCGATCTGGTCCAAGCCGTCATATCTAATGACTGGATGATTGTAAAGTCTCCTAGCTGGTCTAACTAGCTGTCCTTGCCCCCTTTCAGTCTATTCTCAAGGTAACAATCATATTGACCCTGTTAAAACATAAGTCAGATCATTACGTTTCTGTGCTCAAAGCACTCTAGTGGATTCCCATTGCACTTCAAGAAAAATGTAGACATTAATTACAATGTCCTAAATGCCTACGATAGTTGTCCCTTTCCCATCTCCTTCTACTCTCCCCTTCACTTGCCCAATCCTCAATGTGCTTTGAACATGCAGGTTCATTCATGTCTTAAGGCCTTTGCAATTGCTGCCCTCTTACCCTAAGACCCTTTTGCCCCAGATACCCACATGGTTTGTTTCTAAGTCACCTTCAGTTTTCTAACCAAATATTCTATATAAAATTAAAGCACTATTCATCTACCATCATCCTTCCTATCCCCTCCATGCTCTATTTTTTTCCTTAGCATCTATTGTCTAATATACTATATATTTTATGTGCTTATCTTAATATTCTCTCTTCTAACTGGAATGTAAGCTCCTTGAGGTCAAATTTTTGTATGTTGTATCCATTGCCTGGAAACTAGAAAGTTCCTGGCAAATTAATAAATCTGGAATCAAATCACCAATCAAATCATCAAATATATTTGGGATAAATGAATACATAAATCAGTCAATCAAATGTTCCTCTTAAAATTACTTTTGCAATAGTTATTCACTTCAGTGTCTATCTTAAGTGCTTAAAACCTCATAATAAAGATGTTTTTGTGCATGGAAGATAAACTTCATGTTTCATAATTTTTTTCTTATGCTGTATTTTCTGCATTACTCAGTTACCTAGAACAGGTCTCTAGACTTTGATTTTAAATATTATCAGTAAAAATACTTTCAGAGTATATACATGTATATATATATAAATATGTATATATATTCTGTCTTTCTTTGCATGTTACATATATTTACTTACATATTATATACATGTGCTCTGATATTAATATATTATATATTTATTAAAATATAAATGTTTAAAAGTATGAGAAAATTAATACTTTAAAGGCACTTAATTTAATTATTATTGATATAAAATTTTTTACTCTGAACAGTATATTACTATCTTTTTAGAAAGAGTAGTGTAATCAAATATGGTTTTCTATTTTTGAAAATCTTGGTTTAATACTTAGAAATAGTACTAATTATTGACATTTGAAGGTCTGTTTCTAGGTTCAGTTTGTTTTGACAGTATTAAAGATTTTCACAGATGAAAAGAGATACCACACAGACAAAAAATACACAGATCCCATTAGAAGAATTACATCAATGACTGAGCACACTAAATTATGATACTCATTTTTCAATCCTCTCACCAATTATTTTAGGTTCTGGTTGAAATTGGGCTAATAAATTTCCTGATGCTAATTGGTTACACTTGAAAATTATTTGGAAAGTGTGACATTCTGACATATTTAACAAAAAGGTTCAAAGCTCACTGAAACTTTGTGTTAAGAAGACTTTAAAAATAGGTTAGATAATTCTATTTTCTAGTTGCAATACGCAGAAAATAGTATTTGCAGTTAATAGACCAACACTAATTAAAGCCACAGAATCATATGATGACAGAAACTTTCCAAATAACTGCTTTCAAAATGGTTTCTGTATAATAATAACTGCTTTTGCAAGACAGTTAATTTCTCACTTGTTGACCAACTTTTTGTCAGGGTTGATGCTGTCGTTACTTTTACCTCATTTTGAGATCGGGGAAATGTTCCTCCTGAGAGTAATGAAAAGCACTTATATTTCATTACGTTACTCACACTTGCATTGTTAATATTATATTACTACAAGTTTTTTTGAAGGGATATATTAACACATGTATTTATTTGGTGAAGCTTCATTTAGTTAAAAATCTAGGTGATATAACTCAAAAGTCAACTTAGTTGGGCAAAAATAAAATATGATTATTTCATAATATGTCAAAATTAATGAACACGTGAGGTCCCCAGTATAAATTTTCCCACGTTCTAAGTGCTAACTTTTCCTGCAAAACGTCTTGAGCATGGTACTCCACCAAGTGAGTAGGCCAGGTTCAATCCATACATTAAACTTTTAGGGAAGCCTTTACTTGTTCTTATGTTTTAAATTAAATAAAATATGTTAATGTAAGTCCTGATAGTCCCCTACATACATTCCTATGGATCACATACTTCCTGGACTCTTGGAGACTGCTAACTTAGAGTGTATTTTTTACCCACATATTTTGACATATATGCTTCAAGGTATTATTACGGAGCCTTAACACAAACTCATAAAAAAATAGCAAATTATCATATATTCTTTAACATATAAAAATTGGCAAATCTTGATGATACACAGGCACTTTTATTACTATACCACCATTAAGGTAGATGTACGTTTGAGGTCTTACATGTAAATATTTAATAATAATGATTACAGTATTAAACATGTATCTAAATTTAAGCATCTGTAAATGAAAACATTATCTTTCCATATTACTTTATTCAACAAAAAATATAGAAAATGAACAACACTGAGATGTTTTAGAGGCAAAATTTCATCTTTTCTCCAATTTAAACACTTCTACATTTGGATCTCCATAATTCTCTCATTTATTTTACCTATGACTAGATGACAATTTTATAATGGCCAGGATTTCTTCATTATAGTCAATTTTCAGAAAGTATAGAATTGTATTAGGCATTTAATGAATGTTACTGAAAAATGAGAAAAATCATTATTTTAACTTGGAGCCTACTGCTATTTTATATTAGAGAGGTAGTTCACATCTAATTTAAAATCTCCCCTCAGAATTTTAACAACTAAATATGTCTTCCCCAGTTTAGAAGAAAGGCTTTATAATTTGCCTAAGTATGTTGAATGTGTATCAAACTTTTAAAACCAAGATTTATACATTTCTATCAAATACAGTACACATTATTGAATAGCTATTATGTCTCAGGCAACGTGCAGAGGGAGGGTCGCCAAAAGATGAATAAAATGTTGTTCTTTCCATCAAGAACGTTAAAGTCTAGAAAAGGAGAAATACTGCAAAAATGAATCTTTTTCACCATGCAATAAATAAGATGTTTCTATGGAAATCATTATTAGATTACTGATAATATATGTAATATATTTTTGATATATTAAGAGTTAATTGTGATGTCATCTGTGGTAATAGCGAAGCTTCTCTTAATGTCATCTGTTTTAAGTATTTATTTACTACTCACAGTTTCTGCACTTACATTAAAATACATCATGACCTCTACGGCAAGGAAAATTTGATGTTTCTGTACTTGAAAAAAGGGTCTATGAATTCTGGTGAATTCTGGTGATGTGAGTCAAGAGATTTTGACTTTGGGATGGTGCTGGTTAGCTTTCAAGTGGACACTATCTTTTCCTTCGTGTACCTCTAAAGAACAAAGGGAGAAAGGAGTCGGCTGGAATACAAACTATTAGCTACTGGGCCACAAACTATTAGCTACTAGGCCAGGCTTATTTTTCTCAAGGGACTTTGAGAAACATTTTGTGAAACTTCACAAGATCCATTTATATCTGAGCTTGAGAACTATTTTAATATGTCTCAAGTTAGAGAGGCTGAATTGGCCCAAGCCTATAAATAGGAAAGTATCTTCGTACATGAATGACAGTCTAGAATAGATTACATCCTGGGGCTTCCCAGAAACTCTGATATTTGTTTAAATTTTTTTTCATTTTTCTATGTGGAAAGTATTCAAAAGAGTCTCAACTGGATCTTTTAGAGATCTTGTTTCAAAGGAGGAACCATGTCTTGTTTTAGTAAAAATGGAGTATTTCAAGAGGAAAGACTTGAATTTACTCGCAACATGGTAACAGATGATCTCCCTTGAAAGCACTACGGGATCATTTCCTTTGTATAGACCGATGTGTAGCTCTCTGATGGTCTCACTGAATGTAGCCTGCTGACACTCATTTCTCTGATTTAAAGGGAAGGCTGAATTCAATACCAAGGAGAAGAGATAATCACTAAAAGGAATTTGAAGATTGACCAAAAGATTTGCTATTCGAGTGCACTTACATAATTAATATATTTGCAAACCTAATAGATGTGGACTGATTATAGAAACCGGATGTCGGAACTTGTATACGGAAAGAAGTAACATATGAGTATGAGATTCCAAAAATACATATTTTGTATTTAAAATGCACTCCTTGTATTTACCTATATTCTAAGAGCATAATTATACTGCTTACTTTCTTGATCCACAATCTGATTTTCAAAACAAAGACTTTAATACATATTTAGTTATGTGTTTCTGATAATTACAACCCCTTTCAAGTATTCTCAATAAATTTACTTTCTAATTGTGCAACAAAAATCATGCATATCATAGATAGAATATTAAGAATTATACCTTATGCTAGTGTTCTTTCATTATTTATTAAGTTATATTCACTGTATTAAGAAATAATAATTTTCTTTAAGAATGAAAATAGATACTATATAGCCCTCTCTGATTCAACATTGACTAGCATTTATAATGATAAATTCCTTTAGTTGTAATGTATATCATCCCATAATCCAAAGAAAATGTCTTTTGTATTTCAACCATTAATTAATACCTACTTGCAACATAGTATAATTCATTACATATTCTAGAAAAGTAAAAATCTGCTTATTGCAAAATTAGCTCAAGGCGATTCAGATAACTATGTGTCTCCATCCTCATTCCAAAGAACATCATTTTAATTATACAGATTACTTAATATTTAAATAATGTGCCAGAATATGCTCTAGGCAGCCCTAATGTATGAAAGGCATGTTTTGCCCTCAGGGATACTCTTCTATCCTCAAACTGACATGCAAACAAAGGAGAGTAGCTTTTATAAAATATAAATGATAAAATTTTCTCCCCTATAATGGTGTTTATTCTGTAGAATGTAGCAATAGGTTACTGTAGTTGTATAATCAGAGACTGTGTTTCCTAGTTGTTTCATGGTTACCTATCATTTGTAAAACAAAATTTTCTTTCTGATCCATGATTTCTATCACATATTGAACTCATTTTTGCCTTGTACAGTTAAGGCATAATCATCGTTGTCTCTGTCCATACTGAATCAGTAGGCAGCAATTTGTTTATGGTCACTGAATCTATTTCTATAGGTACTTTTTGAAAACCAAAGAAGAGAGAAAAAAATGTGACAAACATCTCTTCCCCCAGATTCAGTTACTCTACTGGTATCTATCATATAATCTTGATTACGGAATCAAGAGTTTTCTTCTGGAAATATCAAGAGAAAGCAAGAGCGTTAATAATTATCCAGTTCCTATTATATATCAGATGTTCTATGTGTTATTAGATTAAGTCATTGTGATAATTCTATGAAGTAGCGTTTCCAATCTCCACTTTATAGATAAAGTGACAAAGAATACATCGTGAAGGAATTTCTCTAAGATGTCACAGCTATTGTTAAGTTCTAAAAAACACAATAAGGTCTATTTGACTCCATCATTCTTTCTACAAATACCACACAACTTTGAGAACTATATATGGTCTGGGTTTAATAAATATATATCCCTCTGTAGCATCCTCAAGAAACTCATTGTTGTGGTATGGAATGGAAGAACAGTATCTCGAGTTACTTTTTATTGGGAGGAGGGGGAACTCATCCAGATATGGGGAAGTAGAAGTCAGAAGCTTTGATACTAAATTAGAGTTATAGCTAAGATACTGTATATAACCCTTTATGAATCCATTGGGAATCAAAAACTCTGATTTTTTAATTGTCTTTTAAAGCTTTATTTAGTCTTTTAGACCATAAGCCTTACAACGATTTTGTAGGCAGCATTTTATCCATCCTTTGAGATGTGCAGGTTATGATTCTCAGAAGGAAGCTTAGAACTTTCAAGATACTCATCTTAGCTATAACAACATAGTTAATTTCTAAGTTACTTGACTCCAGCTGTCTAAAGAAAAAGAATAGTACAAAAGTCAATTGCTTTCCTATATATCAGCAATGAAAATTGGAATTTGAAATTAAAAACACAAAACAATATACATTAACATCTCTCCAAAACATACTTAGATATAAATCGAACAAATTATGTACAAGATCTATATGAGGAAAACTATAAAACTCTGATGTAAGAAATCAAAGAAAAACTAAATAAATCGAGATAGTCCATATTCATAAATAGGAAGACTCAATGCTGTCAAGATGTCAGTTCTTCCCAACTTGATGTATAGATTCAATGCAATCCCAATAAAAATTCCAGCAAATTACCTTGTGGATATCAATACAATTATTTTAAAGTTTATATGGAGAGACTAAGACCAAGAATAGCCAACACAACTCTGAAAAATACTGAACAAAGTTGGGAGGCTAACACTATCCAACTTCAAGACTTACTATAAATCTACAGTACTCAAGACAGTGTAGTATTGGTAAGAAAAAAGACAAATAGATCAATGGAACAGAACAGGGAGCCCAGAAATACACTTACACAAATGCAGTCATTTGATCTTTGACAAAAGAACAAAGGCAATTCAATGGAGAAAGGAAAGTCTTTTCAGCAAATGATGCTAGAACAACTGGACCTCCACATGTACCATGGTTTGAATACGGTTTATCCCAACCAAAACTCATGTTGAGGCTTAGTACCCAGTGGGGTGATGTTGGGAGATGGTGTCTTTGGGAGGTGATGATATTTGTTAAAAGGGATAAACGCTTTTTCTGGGGATTGATTGTTATAAAGCAAGGCTCCCTCTTGTGTTTGGTCTTTTTGTTCATGCCCACTTTTCCTTCCACTGCTTGCCATGTTGTGATGCAGCACAAGGCCCTCACCAGAAGCTGACCAGTAGGGATGCCCTAACTTGGACCTACAAGGTAAGCTCCCAGAATTGTAAGCTAAAGAGACCTCCTTCCTTTATAAATTACGCAGTCTCAGGTTTTCTGTTATAGCAACAGAAAATGGACTAAGACAAGATGCTAAAAAATAAATCTAGACAGAGACTTTACAGCTTCCACAAAATTAACACAAAATGAATCACAGACCTCAATATGAATCACATAAAATGTAGAACTATAACTCTTGGAAGATAATATAAGACAAAATCTAAATGACCTTGGATTTGCAATGACTTTTTATATACTGTACTAAAGATAAGATCCATTAAAGAAACATTGATATCATATTTTATTAAAATTAAAAATTATCTGTTTTGTGAAAGACACTGCCAAAAGAATGAGATGACAAACCACTGATTGGGAGAAAATATTTGCAAAAGACTTATCTGATAAAAGACTTGTTCTAAAATATACAAAGAACTCTTAAATCTCAACAACAAGAAAATAAACAAATCAGTTTAAAAATCTAAACAGACACCTCAGCAAAGATTATACATGGATGGCAAATAAGCACATGAAAAGATGCTCAACATCATATATCATTAGGGAACTGAAAATTAAAACAACAAGGAGATACCACTACACACCTATCAGAATGGCTATAAAGTCTAAAACACTGACAACACCAAATGTTGGTGAGGGTGTGGAGAAACAGGAACTCTCATTTGTGGCTGATAAGAATGCAAAATGGTGCAACCACATTGGAAGACAGTTTGGCAGTTTCTTACAAAACTGAACATATTCTGGCCATATCATCTGGCAATGGCACTCCTTACTATTTACCCAAATAAGTGGAAAACTTAACCTATACAAAACCAGCACACGAGTGTTTAAGCAGCTTTTTTCTTACTACCACAACTTGGAAGCAATCAAGATGTTTTTCAGTAGGTGAATGGATAATTCAACTGTGGAACACCCAGACAATGGAACAGTATCCAGAGCTTAAACGAAATGAGCTATCAAGCCATGAAAAACATGGAGGAACCTTAAATGCATGTTGTCAAGTGAAAGAAGCCAATCTGAAAAGGCTACTTACTATATGATTCCTACTATATGACATCTTGGAAAATGCAAAACTATGGGGACAGCAAAAAAGAAAATGGTCTACCTCATCTTTGTCACTTCTGAAAAATCTTAGATTATGAGAATAATGTATCTATTCGAAAATATGTGTTGGCAAAGCAGTGTAACATCTTTTCAGGGGATGCACAGAAACAGAAAGATAGCCAGGTCTAGGACATCATAATAAACATTTGAAATGCTTTAAAATTCACATGATTCTCTTGCAGAGAATATTTTGCAATTCAGCAAACTAAACAGCACTAAATTAAACATTTAAATTAAAAGCCACAGCTGACCAAATATTATCATATCTGTTTATTTTATTATCTTGAAAGGCAGCTGCTTTCTAAGCGAAAGCAAATCAAACTCAGTTAACCAAATTCTTAAATTTGATGACATGAACTCTAAATTAATGTTTGAAAACAAGTGTCTTCATTTCAACCTATCTTGTCCAGAAAGTAAACAGCTTATTATTATTATTTTTTTTTATGTTTTGCATAGAAAAACGGAAAGAGATCTTCAGTGGAAGTCAGGAAATCATAAATCTAAGTCTGCCTGCTCTCTGGAGAAGCTGTATATCTTTGTTCAAGTGACTTAATCTCCCAGGGTCTCAGTTTTCACATTTCATTTCATGAACTCATGACATGAAAAACAGATAAAAAAGGACCTTGGCTTAATAGGGAAAAGGACTCCCTATCTACTCCATCATACCTCCTGCCCTAGCATGGAAGGACCACACAGAACACAGTGTGAAAATCATTTCATAGAATCCTGCTCAATTTCCTTCCAGTCTTCAAATTCTTTGTTTCTATGTAAATATCCAAATGTCTTAACTTCCTCTTGATCCACAAAGAACAAGACTTTTACCCAAACAATACTGCTCAGGCTCATAAAATTTGAGGGCTGGAAAAGAATTTGGCAGACTATTTAGGCCCTCCCCTTGGTTCTGGACAGATGTGGCCTTAAATGATCCCAGAAATATTTGAAAAAAAAAAAAAATTAGAAAATCCACACAGGCACTTCAGAAGAAATTCCAACCAAGTACTTTTTGCAAGGTTTCAATTTTTTTTTAGTTTAGGAGAATTCTACCTATATTTTCTCTTGTTCATTTTCTATGCAAACAGAAATAATTACTGTTCACACAGAGCATCCATTTATATACTCAAGGAATTATTAAGCTTCTATGCTGTCCAAAGCAATCTGCTGGGTCCTAGAGGCACAAAGGAGAACAGAATCCAGTTGTCACCTTCCAGGAACTCAGAGTTTAGTGAGAAAGTCAAACAGGAATATTCCTGCATGCTGGGTGGTGGGTGGTCTCAGGGGAATGGCACAGGAAAGGCCTAACTCAGCCAGAGCTGGGAGATAGGGTAATCAGAAAAGTTTCCTATAGGAGTCAATGCTTGAATGCATTTTGAAGGACAAATAGAAGTTAATCACTCAGGAAAATGGTAGGAAGAAATCTTAGACAGAGGAACACTGTGAGATAGGAAAGCATGAGAGAGCATTGGCTATTTACTGGCATTTTAATGGCTGGACCTCAGCATTCCTTCCTGAGCTACAAGGCAACTTCAAGTCGGGAATGGTCTCCAAGCTTTCATTGTGTCTTTAAGACAGTGAGATTTTAAATAGGAACCAAGGTAATGAAATTTGAGTTTTATAAAGATTCTCCCCCATCAGGCATGTGAATAACATTTTAGAATGGGGAGGCTGGAGGTAGCAAAAATTAGATGGCTGTTTTTGTAATCCAGATAAGAAACGATGTAGCCTGAACACCAACTGTTCAGTGTCTTGAATCATTTTAGTTGCTTTGTTCTGACACATCCCACATTTTCTATGACTGGGCTTATCTATCATCAGTGCACCTAGATATGGGCAATAGCTCAGCTGAGTAAAATTCTTTTCTTTTCAACTGTTGTCATGTAGTCACTTTACCACACTGTGTAGAGTTATTATTTTCTTGTTGGTAGTCCACTGAGTGTATGATTCTGCTCAATATAAGAATCATTAAATTTTAAATCTGCAGCAGATCTTCTAGTTCACCTATCTGTTTGTTTTCATCCCATGTTTCTCCGAAGCCTAGGTTTCTTATGGGGAAAGCACAGATGAGGCCACGGGGATCTAATGTAGGTAGAGCTCCTAACTCTGGCATCCACTTTAACCAAAACCAGCCCTGTTGGCCACTGTAACAAGCACCAGCCAATCTCCCACTTCAACCCAAACCAACCCTGTCAACCACTGTAACCAGCATCTGCTCTGTCGCCCATTGTAACCATCACCATTCCTATCACCCACTATAACCAGCACTTTTTGGGGTGTTCTAATTAAGAGTTTGTTTGAAAAACAGGTTCTGTTGCTAAGAAATTATAACCTCCTCTCAACTTAACCAATGAGGATTTGAGGCCCTATGAAGTTAAGGGTCTTGTGTTGTTCACACCTGGCTAGTGGGTGGCAGAGCTCAAACAGCAAAACTGTTAACACATATTTAGGAAGAACTGGAAACTTCTGGAATCTGAAATTGTCCCCAACCCCTACACAATATTCTGGTCCTGCCAAGTTTCCTTTCATCCTCATTTCAAATAGTAATAGTAGTACATGTTAGACTGTCTCTTAAAAAAAGAAAACAGCTGCTAAGATTTATTTTTCTGTTGTAAATGGGTGTGTGTGTTATGTGTGGGTACATGCATGCTTTGGTTTATAAATGAGACTGAGGAATTTGGATTTACACAATCTTATTGAGGGTAAGAAGTAGTTACTTTACAGACTAAACTATTGGGTAAAAAAGTAAACCTCTGACTGAATTCAGACTAAAGCATGCCACAGTTTTGTTTTGTTTTTTAAGCCTTGGAAAGTCTTAGTCTAGGGAAATGTTTACAGATAATTAATCATCAATAATTTAAAAAAGTAATCATAAGGAGTGGCCTTCAAAAATCTCATTGGTGAAGAATCACTAGGGAGGTTGTTAAAAAATGTAGATTTCCACGTATTACTCCAGATCTTCTGAGTGAGTGAATCCAGAATAAGCGTCAAAAATTTCCATTTTAAATAAAGATTCCAGATGACTCTGATGCAAAGTGGCCTGATCGCCACACTTGAGAGATTGTTGTGGTTATAACTAGATTTTAAAAGGTGTTAACTAAATGGTTTTGCTGAACCCCTTAACCTGGCTTGTCTCCTTTAAGTAAAAATATTGTCCTATAGGAGGCAGGGACATAGAGTCAAACCCCAACCTGGCTGAATCTTATGGGATCAAGCTCTCATGGGTTTCATTTCCAGCATAGTTAACATTTTCTTTAGGCTCAATATCTTTCACCAGGCATAAAGTTCATGAGCTTGGCACAACAGAAATTATTTTTTTGTTTTAAGCACTTATCCTATCCATCATCCTCCAAGTGTCTGCTAGATTGTGAAACATATTAAATTGCTCCATTGTTTTTGTGTAAAGTTTGAAAAGAATTTCTGATCAAAATCCGTATCGAGACTAGATATTAACATAATTAAATTTTCTTTACACTTAACATATTTTGAAGGAAAAAGCAAAATAAAGCATTTTGACTTTTACACAAACCCACCGCATCTTAATTTAAAATTATTTGATGTGATAAAAACGATGCCTTACTCATTTTTTCCCCATGATATGAGTAAAACCAAGCTAAAGGCAGTAAATGCCCTAGGGATCTTCCATGGGCTGCAAAGCTTTTTGTCTTAGGTTATTTCCAATTCCATTTCATTATACGGGACCAATTTCTAGAACCCTAAGGCTGAAGACCACTTCAAACCCAGCCCCAAATGAAAACTGGAGAGAAGAGGCCTCTCTGACCAGTTCATTGCTGAGAGGTCCTGATCGACGGTTACTTTGTAAATCAAAACACCCCCAAAATTATATATGAGGAGATTCTTCCTATTTTTTCCCTTTCTTGCTCCATTTCTTCATTCTGTTTTCTTTTTTTTCTTTCCTTTCCCCTTCCCCCCTTCCTCCCTTCCTTTCTCTCTTTCTGTGTGCTAGTGTGTGTGTGTCTGTGTGTGTGTGTGTGTGTGTGTGTGTGTGTGTCTCTCTCTTTCTCTTCCTTTCTTTCTATGTGTTTATATATGTGTGCAGAGCCTTCCTAAAGTGTCACTGGAATAATGTTTGACCTCAAATTCAGCTCAGGTGGAGTTAATAATAATAGCTAATTCCAAGTACTTATTATTTTTTAGGCACTGTCTTGAGTGCTGCATATGTGTTAATTAATTTAATACCCAAAATAACTCTGTGAAGTAGGTATTGATATTATTTTCATTTTACACATGAGGAAACAATGGCAAAGAAAAATAAAGTAACTATTATACAATCACACATTTATTGTCTGTAAGAACTAAAGCCAACACAATTCCTTGTTCCTGTGTTAAATGATGCTGGGTGCAAGCATAATTTCCAACCCCTATTTTAAGCCATGCTGTGAATGAACTCCAAGAAATCCTTGTTCCTCAACGGTGATCCATCTAAACCAGCTTACTTATAGAGTAATAGCATGTTCTTCAACATTTGATTCAAGACCCTTGCCTCACTCTGCTGACAAATCCAACCCTACTGTGTCATAAACACTGCCTAATCCCAACCAGTGCCCTGCCATGCAAGATCTGCCTTGAAATTACCCAACCTTTCCCCTAAAACCCATAAATATCCTCCTCAGATCTTTACCTTCTGAGATGCTACTAAGACTCTGTCAAGGTGGTGTTCTTCTTTACTTGTAGTAACTTCATAAATTTAGCTTTGCTTAACCAACAGGGTTTTTCAGGGATCTTTTTGGGAAGCTATCAGCTGACATCTGTTTAATACTTATTGTCAATAGAAATTAAAAGATTGTAATTTGTTTTAAAAATAATCACACTCCCCTAATTCTCCTAAAGCGAAAGATGCCAATATAGCAGCATATGGAAATTATCAAACTACAGTAACTACTTAGGTAAAGAATTTTTGACATTTTCTTAAAATAAAAAAAGCCCCAAATTAAGATATTTACACTATGTGATTCTCAAACTATTGATCTTTACAAAATTTCTCTATAAATAAAAAGGAGTAGCCGAGTTGGTTCCCCCAACTGAAATCAAATATAAATTGTGATGTTTAATAGGATGAAATTAATTTTCAAAAAACACACGTGTTCATAGATTACAAGCCTTTTCAGTGTAAGAAAATATTTTTTTTCTGAAATTTTACTCAGCCAGGAGACCAGCGAGAATGAAGAATTCAAACAGGGCAAACAAAAAACAAAAACTAAAAAAAAGAAAACCAAAAAAACCCAAAACAAAAAATCCCGAATCCACTTATCTCAGAATGCTACAGCTAAGGAGGGCTTTTCTTCCTAACGAAGGAAACATCATATGGTAAACATTTCAAGTACGAACACACAATGCACAAGGAGGGCCTGTTTCTTTGGAAATAGCTGTAAATATATTCATCTGAGTAAAACAATCATCTGTGTCTAGTCATGCATGCTCTCTACTCCCGTGGCTGTCACTGCTGTCGATCTGAAGTTGAGAGGCAATGGCCTCATGATTCAAGGAAACTGCTGAAGTGTGTACTCAGGCTTCAGTTTGAGAGATGGGTTCATTTATCATCATAATAAGCTATTACCATTGATAGGTCACAACTCATTGAAGAGACAGTCAGTCTAATTGGCTCAATTCCGTTGGCTTTCGATGTGCCTCGAGGAGATAAGCACTCTTTCCCAGGTACTTTTCAATCACCCAACAAACTATCTGTTTAATAATTCATCACATTTCAGACTGGGGTCCTATCACATAGCTCCTTTCTCAATGTGGCAAATGTTGGCTTTTAACTGCTTGCAATTTCAGAACTAGGGAACAGAGAGAGAGCTTTAGAAAAAGTAAGCAGCTTTGACTCAACGGCTACTGTTGGAAGTGATGAGAAAACATCAGGAATTAAGATGTAAGCTTTATGCTTCCTTAACAGGCCCTGCTGAATTTCTTGAAGATATCTGTAAAGATAAGAGTGCTATCTGAATCCTTGTGATTAATCAAGTACGTCAACCAATTTTTAATGGATAGGATTATAGCATTTAACACTTAATAAGTGATCAACCTCGAGCAATAATTTTTATAACAAAGTCTAGAATAGAAAAGTGATAGCTTGTAATAGATTAAATTAGAAATAAAAATAAAGGCTGTTCTAGTTAAAATATTTTACAAATTTGACAATATTCTGTTTTCGAGTGGGGCAGCAGGACAGAGCCTTTGAGAGAAACGCACCTCAATTCAAATGCTAGATGTGACTCTGAATAGCTAAGTCACCTTATAATTACAAATACATATTCTTTTTCTTCACTTTAAAAGACAAATGGTAGTCATATTTAATCATTTAAAAATATAACTTGGATCATTCCATATTATTATACAAAGAACCTTCTTTTCTTATTTATTTATAGTTTTACAGTGTTTGATTATATGGATGTACCAAAACTCACTTAATCAGCCTCTCAGTGATAGACATTTTTCTGGCTATCGCAAACATTCCTGGAATGAATAATTTTGCATGTATGTCACTTCACAAATGTTTATGTATACTTGAGGATAAATTCCCAGAAGAAAAGTACGTAAGACTCTGTACATTTGTAACCTCGATTTTCATGGATTACATCAATGTATATTCGCACTATCCATTGATGAGGATCTTTGTCTCTAAAGCCACAATAAGACAGTGTTCTATCCATTTTGTTGTCTCCCTTGTATGATACATGATAAATGATTTCTCAGTGTAGTTATCATATCATGAGTCAGGTTAAACATTATTAATATATTTAAGAGCCATTTGTGTTTACATTTTTATGAACTGCTCATTCGTATCTGTTGCCTATTTTTCTGTTGGACTGTTGGCCTTTCTCTTATCAATTTTGATAAACTCTTCATTAGAGAGATTTGCCCTTTGTGTGTTTTATATACGTATAACAAGAATGAAAATTATGGAAATTTAAAAATACTTAGTATTTTATTACTTGTACTGGGTCACTAGAGCTGCCATAGCAAAATACTACAGTGTGAGTGGTTTAAACAACAAAAATTTGTTGCCTCACTGTTCTGGAGGCTGTACGCATGAAATCAAGGTGTAGGTAGGTTAGTTCCTTCAGAGGGCTGAAAGGAAAGGACCTATTCCAGGCCTCTCTCCTTGGCTTGTAAATGGCCATCTTCATTTTCACGTGGTGTTCTCCCTGTATACGTGTCTGTCTCCAAATTTCCCCTTTTTAATAAGGACATCAATTATATCAGGTTAGGGCCCACCATAATGACCTCATTTTAACTTGCCACATTATAGCCACAGGATATTGACTAGTTATAAAATTTACTTCTCTAATCAGTTACTGATGGGTAGACATCTCGAATTCCCTTAACTGCTAGTTCTTCAGTGAGGCAGGGATAGTGAAATACTTACCATGTCATTTGCTTGGGAAGACATGAAGCAATGCATGTTAGTTCCATTTTGGTACATTCAGAATAAAGTGAAAAACACTCCGCAGGTATTTCAAGAAGCTTACTAATTGATTTATTTATTCTTTTCACTTTGCAGCCAAGCTGGCATTTAAGTCATATAATCTACTTACTTGCTAAAATTAACTCTCTATGATTGTCCATTTTTATTTTTAATGATATCTTATCCTTACCAGCACCAGATGCTATGTCAGATAGCAATAAATAGGCAGGGGACAAAGTATTCTTTAGCAAATATCTCTTATTGATATAAAGATTACCTCCAATACAAATTACTGTAGCATACAACTACAGAAATTCACAAAGCAACTGGCATTTGTGGCACAGTTTCTGTGTGCTAAGGGCATTTTTGAGGGCTTTGTATAATTCTGAGGGGGTGCTAGAACCCTCATTTTGCAGATAATGAAAGTCTGGCTCAACTAGATTAAGGGATGTGTCCAAGATCACAAAGCTAATAAAGTAGAGATGCAGCATTTGAATCAGGTCTGTGAAAAGCATAAAGACCAAAACACTAATCAAATGTAACCACAAAGATAACAGAACCAGGTCATCCCCTTACATGAATAAAAGCTTGCAGCCAATTCTCATGAAAGCAAAGAAGGATCAAAAGTAATGTATTAGTTTGCTCATCTGAGGTCAAGCTGTCAGCAGGGTTGGTCCCTTCTTAGGGTTGTGAGGAACGGATGTGTTCCAGCTCTCTCTCCTTGGTTTATAGATGGCTATCTTCTCCCCATGACTTCACAATCGTCTTCCCTCTGTGCATGTCTGTGGCCCATCCTTCCCTACTGCCTTGATCTTCTCCCACCACCAGCAGCATTTATACAATAAACAAAAAGGCCAGTATTTAAATGATACTCTCACTGTGACAGGTTCAGAATTGGCATGAGTCTGCCCCACTAAAATACAACAATTGGCAGGGCTGATCTATTGCTAATGGCAGAGGTCAGCGTATTGGGGGTTGCCCCATACAGACTTGGGCTAGTGCGTCAGAACCGACAATCCACTGGTTCCCAATAGTTTTCCACTGAGCTGCACATGGAACATGAATGTAAAAAGTTATTGCATACAGAAAAACTGTAAACTTTTACATTAAGAGTTGATTGAAATACTTTCAAATAGATGCTGGTTTTCTTTCTTTAGTTTTGAGATCAGGAGTTGGAGAAGGAAGCCGTTTTTCTGTTCTCCTTATGGCACAGTCTTTTTTGCAACTTCAGAGAGAAAATTTTATACAAGGAGTACTTGAAGTTCTATTTTATATTTTTGTGTTTAGTTATTCATTCAATAACCATTGTGTTAGCCCCTAGGGCTAAAGAGATGACTGGCCTGAGGTCCTATGTAGCTAGCGCCAGTGGAGAAAGCATTGCTATTTACCTTTTTTGATACTCTTAATTTCTTTTTTTAGGAACAAATTTCCATCTGGTATCATTTTCCTTTTGCCTGAAGAACTTTTTTCATTTTTTCTAGGGTAGATCAGTCTGTGATAAATTCTCTCAGCTTCTATTTCTCTGAAAAATTCTTTGTTTTGCCTTCATTTTTGAAAGATATTTTTGCCTGGTTAAGAATCCTAGACTGATAGTATTTGTTTGCTTGCCTTTGTTGTTTTTTCCCAAAACTTTAAAATATCTCTGTATTGTATTCTGGTTTGCATATTGTCTTAGGCTGTTCAGGCTGCTGTGACAAAATACCAGACTGGGCAATTTATAAGCAATAGAAATTCAGTGCTCACAGTGCTGGAGGCCGGGAAGTCCAAGATCAAGGCACCGGCAAATTTGATGTTTGGTGAAGACTTGCTCTGCTTCCAAATAGTGCCTTCTTGCTGCATCCTCACATGGAGGAAGGGGCATGCAGTTTCCTCAACCTCTTTTATAAAGGTACTAATCTCTTATAAGGGCTCTGCACTCATGATTGAATCACTTTCTAAATGGTCCCACCTCCTAATACTGTTGCATTGTTAGGTTCCAACATATAAATTTTGGAGAGACATCAACATTCAGCAAGTAGTGTCTGAATACGAATCTCCTATCTTTCTTATCTTTGTTCCACCGGACAGGGGTCATTTTTTTTCTCTGACTACTTTTATGATTTCTTCTTTGTCTTTTTAATAATTAGATTCTGATATACCTTGGCACGACTTTCTTGTCATTTTGGGTTCTGTTTCCTTCAGTTGATTTTCCTCCTGGTTATGGTTCATATGCTCTGCTTGTTTACGTACCTGGTAATTATTGATTCAATTCCAGACATGATGAATTTTACGTTGTTAAGTTTTGGATTTTTTTGTAATTAAGTAGTAGCAGACTTTGTTCTGGCATGCAGTTAACTTATTTGGAATAAGCTGGATTCTCTTAAGGCTTGCTTTTAAGATTTGTTACAGGAACCTAGAGTAGACTGTGGTCTGGGGCTAGTTTAGCCCCTGTATTAAGACAATTCCCTCTGAATAATTTACCTCACGTCCTCTCTGTTATGAAGGCAATCCACTTGGGGTGGTGGGAAAATAAACTATTAATAATACCAGCCTTGTGTCAGATTCAGGAATTGTTTTTCTTACTACTTTTTGGTGGTTTTTCCATCAGCCTTAGGTACTTTTCTCCCAGGCATTGTAGCTCAATGCTCTATTTCTCTCTACATAAATCTCCTCTCTCTCTCTCTCTCTCTCTCTCTCTCTCTCTCTCTCTCTCTCTCTCTCTCTCTCTCTCTCTCTCTCTTCCTCTCTCTCTCTGAAGCTCCCTCTTCCTTATATTCTGTGCTACAAATTCTAGCTGCTTTGGCCTGGCCTCCCTCTCCCTGAATTTCAATCTCTGTTTTTCAACATGGCAAGACTATGCTTGGTCTGGGTTTTCCCTCAATACACTAATGCACCTCATCCTGGAAACTGCCCCAGGCAATCATCTTTTCTCAAGGATCACAGTTTTACGCTATCCATTGCCCCGTGTCTAAAAACTGATGTTTCACTTTTTTTTCCCCTCAAGTTTTCTTGTTGTTTAAGGCAGGTAGGTAAATCTAGATACTCTTATTCAATCATGGTCAGAAGCAGTAATCAAATGTATTATCTTTATAAAGCTTTTTTAGTATGATTTTTTTTTTAAATTTAGTCTTTGTTTCAACTGGAATTTATTTTTATATATAATGTGAGGTAGGGATGCAGAAATTATTATTTTTTACTCTGGATAATCAATGGTAATAAGAACCATTTACTGTATGGCCTTTCCTGTTGTCATTGATCTACAATACTTATTTCGTTAAAAATCAAATATACATATATACATGGGATATTTATGGGCTATTTTTCAGTTCCATTGGTTTATTTTTCATACTAACAGCCCTTTGCCTTAATCATTATATCTTTTAATGTAACACTTAAGTCTTTATATCAGATAAGATTTGATTAAAACCACATCTCCTCCCTTCCTTTAGGATTTCCTTTGATTATGCTTGGCTCTTTGCTTTCCTACAGATTTACTCCTTGGTACTAGAAGATGTGGACAATATAGTAAGATAAGAAATAAAAGATATAGGGACTGGAAAGGAATAAATAACACTGTCACTTACAGATGCTATGATTATCTGCTTTGTAAACTTAAACAAACTCAAAGAAGTATGAATGAATGGTGATAGTGAAAGCTGTTTCATGTTTGTGATCTTAAAGAATTCTTTCAACATTTAATATTAAATAAAATATCTGCTATTGGTTTTTATGTAGATACGCTTCATCAGTTAAAGTGCTTTCCTAATTCTGGTTTGCAAAATGTTTCAAATATCATGAATGGTTATTTAATTTTATCCATGTCTTTTTGTGCATCTATCAAGATAATAGCTTTTTTTTCCTCTTCTAATTAGTCAATATGGTCAATTAAACTAATTTTCTAATGTTAAACCAACCTTGAACACTGATGATAAAATCAACTTGGCCAATTCAGTCTTACCAGTTTTATAAATCGATGGATTCATATTGTTAATGTTTTGCTTAGGATATCTGCATCTATCTTCGTGAATGAGTTTGGATAGGAGTTTCCTTTTCCATACTCTTGCCAAGATTTTATGTCAAGGTATCAAGCCACATAAAATTACTTGAGGAATGGTCCCATTGTTATAATCTCTGGAAAGCTTGTGTAAGATTGAAATTTTTTTTTTAAGTTTGAATTTTGATTGTAAACAAAATAGGCTTGGTGTTATTTTTATGGGAAGATTTTTTTGACTACTGATTAAATTACTTTAATTTTACACGACTTTTTAGATTTTTTTTCTCTCGAGTCAATTTTAGTAAGTTAAATTTCTCTAGTGATTTATTTATTCATTTTTCTAAATTTTATTCAAATTCATTGTGTGTAGGTTTTCATATGCTCTAATTTGTTTATTTTCTGATATTCCCTTATTTGTTTACCTTTTGAAGTAATTTTAGTTATGACCATTCTTACATTCCTAAAATTGTTTCGTGTGTGCCTTTACCCTCCTTTTTGCTTGATTAATCTTGCCAGAGCTTTGTAATCCTTTTACAAACAAGTCACTGGGTTTGTGTCCTCGCTGTTGATACATGTGTTCTATCTCATTCATCTATATTTATATAAGTTCATATCTTTTGTTGTTTCCTTTCTTATGCTTTCTTTTGGATAAGCTGCTTCAGCATCTCTATTCCAAAGATAAAAGTGTCACAAGAACTAATAAACTTAATTGATTGAAAAAAGGACTGGATTCCAATCCTGGCTCTGATTTCTTCCTACTTAGGATACCTTGGTTTATTAGCTGATGACTTTGGTCATGTATTTTAACACGGATGAAAACAGAAAATTCACAAGTAAGCTGAATATTTTAGGTGACACATATTTTGTACAAAATCTATATTACCTCTTTTGTCCTAACCAGTAAATAGGATTTTTTTTCTATTTCAATGTAGCCCTAGAATCCGTTAGTTTTGTTGTCGACCATACCAAATACCAACTCATAGTGAAATTACTGTTAAGTAAACTCCTTTATTTTTCCCACAAATTGTTATTAAATTGAATGTTCCCTGTCTAGCACTTGTTCAGTTGATCAATTATAAACAAAATTCTAAAGACTCTAAATAGAAGAATGCATATGAATGTTAAAATGCTTTTTATATCATAATTTACTATATTAGAAGTAGTGCTTTATAAATTTAGTTAGAAAAAATATCAAGATAATATTATGACAAGAATATGTGACACTGAGAGATTTCTATGTTTGAACTTGAGCCCTCCTAGGTGGGTTAATTTTGCATAGTAGATTCTATCATAACCACAGGCACTAAATGAACCCTTGGCTTTTTTTTTCATTTTCTAATATTTATTTTTTCATTTACCCTTAGCAATTCACATGGTTTATTTAAGCAGAAAATCTTCTTGGTCCAACTCTATTGCCAAATCATTCTTGATAGGATCTGATTTATGGAATAAAAAGTCATTCACAGTTGATCTATCCTATTTACTTTTACAGCCATGCCATTCTTCACTTGCATAATGATC
This sequence comes from Indri indri, assembly GCA_004363605.1. Lineage (NCBI taxonomy): Eukaryota > Metazoa > Chordata > Mammalia > Primates > Indriidae > Indri > Indri indri. The sequence continues at coordinate 142,413 of RJWJ010001136.1, forward strand.
TTCTCAATTAATCCATTTAATCCAAGACTTAAACTGAAGGGAGTTCTGGATGAGGGAGAGGGTTTTGAACTCCACTTTTGAATAATTTTGAGGAATGTGGAGCAAAAAAGTCACCACTACAAATTATGCTGCTAAAAGGAGAGTGGATCATACTTGTTAGTGAGTTTTGAATTGTTTTAGCAAGATTGAAATCATCTTTCAACTTACACACAAATTCCAACACAAGGGTCATTTCTGAGCAACATAATCAAAACGATTTTTTAAAATTTTTGCTTATCTGTGTTAAGAACGTAGCATCAATCACAAAGGTTTTGTTGAGCTCTTTTGATGTGACAAGAACGACCCTGTCCTATATAATCTCAAACATCAATCTCGTTCTTGAAATCCATAGCTTTAATTTGGGATCTAGTAGGTAAAACTGAAAGTCAAGCAAGTACAGCAAAGGAGTTTACCAGAGATTTGTTTTAGAAGCCAGATGCTATTATGGCAGCAGACTCTCATAATGTGCCTCTTAAGCTAGACTATAGGTATTCTTGGCAACTACATGAAACAATTTAAAAGCTTCACTAAGCCAGAAAACAGAAACACAGCATGATGCTGTAAAAAATAAGCATTTTTGGGATAAATAACAAATCACATAAGATTAATTTAATAATGTTCAGAGACAGAATTCAAACCTTAATGGTAAGGCAGGAACAGTAGATAAGCCAAGCCAGCCTCTCTAAGAACTTTACAGATGCAAAGAGAATTGTTTTTGGAAGCTGCACTATTTCAGACCGCTAGGGTAACCTTAAGTAAATGACTATTTCAATGTTCCAGTAGCACTTAGTTTACTACAGCAGTAAATTATCCCAACTCTGAAATTCCCAAACTGTTTCTGAATAGCTGTAGCCTGTGGCAAACCAGCAGGACTCTTTGTCCTCTAGTTCTTTCCACTCCTGCCTGGTTGCTTAAACAAATGCCCTAAAACCAAGCATTAACATTTGCCAAACATTTTGAAAATGAAATGGTCTGGTATAGCCCTGTGGGTGCCTGACTTAATTCTCTCTGACGATCTAGAATGAGGCAGGAAAATTAACACTTGATTGTGCCAATTGTGCCAAATATTCACTCGCACATGAGGAAAAAATATTTCAAGGTTACTATTGAGGAATTAATTCATAGTTAAGATTACGGGAATTTTTTAAGTAGGGAGTATAAAAAAGTGCTCAGTTTTCCTAAGCCTCATCCATTATCCACACGTACACTCATAATCACTAATTTATACTTCATTATTCCAAAGAGTAAAAATGTAAAAATGTTTCACGGGATCAAAAGTACTCATTTACTAAACTGGTTGGTATTCTTGAGTTTTATTACAATCAGGCAGACTTTTGTGCTAGCAAAGCATGTCCCATGTGGGAGCACTTTTATTATTTGGGATTAGGCTCCTAAAAAAAGAAGAATGGCATGTGGCATCTCCATTCTAAGAGAATATGCACAGCGTATCTTCCTTCTGTTACAAGGAGCCTTATAACCAAGCAACTTGGAAAATATTTAAAAATTGGTGTATAAATATTTAAGAAAAGCTAATAGCATCTCACAAATATTTTTTCGATTTAGGAATTAACACTAAAAAAACAGAGGAGGAATTATGTCCCCACAGCCTCCTGGCCCATGAGTGTTAATGGAATACAGCATTTAAGCAGATGCACTAGTATCTTGATATACTATTTCTGTCAGTTTCTGGCAATGGCTCTGATTCGAACAGCAATTACTGGTGAAAAAAAAAATTAGCCTCAACTATTTAGAAAAGTGGCTTTATTGAATTTACAAACAAGGCCCTACAATTTTCCATTTGCTTAGCTAGATATTAAATCAACGAAGCTAAGCATGTCATCATGACTATAATTTACGTGATGTGACATGACAGTAAAGATGTACTGTGGTAATTTTTGAGAGCTCACAGTATTATTGTAGTATCAAAAATTTATATGGTTCAGTTATAAAGGCAAATTGTTTCATTCATACTGAGATGCCTGACATCTGAGGGCTTCCACGTTACATTAAAAAACGTCTTCCATATTCAAACAATTTGCACACCCTGTTACCATTATTTTGTTTGCTGAATGGAAAGTGGAGCACAGGCAAGCACAGCTTTTTGATGTGAAAATGATCTGTAGGGGAATATGAAGTGCTTCATTGTGGGTGGTTATAAGAAACAGTTCAACTAGGATAAGGGAAGTTATCTTTGGGAACAAACAACTATGAACAGGATGTTCAAATTCTTTGCTCTGATGCTATTTAATATCCCATTTGCTTGCATTCCTTCTGTCAGTTTGATTTTCAGCCAACAGAAAGAAAAAGCATATGAGCAAAGAAGAAATGATGGAAAATATGGCAAAGAATATTTCTATTATAAGTTATCTTTAACTAAATTTTACTATCATATAAAAAATAAGACCTCTGAAACTCATCCAGTTTTGACCCAAAGATCTTGGAGAAGTAAAAAATAAATTGACAGTATATATAAAATATTATTATTATTATTTTTTTTTTTTGGCAATTTTAAGCCCTAGAAATTCAAGCCTTATGTGCTATTTTATTCTTGTTGGGAGTAGAGGAGGTTCCTAAATAGAACAGGATAGAACGACTTCTTCCCATAAAGGACCTTGCAAATAAAAGTTTAATTAGATTTTTATTACTGCTATTGAATTTTATGCAAAATACGCTGTCTCTTAAAATACATGTTCATTGAAAATGTGTTTTATTCATTTACGCATTTTTTGTAATAGCATTTAAAAGCCTGTCAAAAATAAGAAACTGGCCATGAGTTGAAATTTTTCAACCAGCAAAAACCACCAGTTCCCATTTACTCAGTAGCATATGAGCTACTAAGTTTTTCTGTTTCAATACTTCCATGCCATGCAAGAGAACTGCAACTATAAATATACTTTTATCTGTTTAATCAATGAGGATTTCTTCATAAGTAGTACTATATTCTTATAGGTGAAAACTAGGCTTAAATAGCATCAAATCACTAAGGAATTTTTTCATCACAGTTTCTGATGTGATAAGGTAATTTAACTATCAGCTGACAAGATATTAACTTTCAGAGAACAAGCAAGTATTCATATTTAGAATTAAGCCACCCAATTTTGTTTCCAACGAAGTATTAGGCAAAATAAAGTAAATTCTAAACACCAGGACACCTATCTTGATAGAGGGAATCCATAACAGGAAAAAAAAGAAAAGTGTCTGCATTTCTGAAGCTACTACATTTGTTTATCTGTGTATGTTTTTATATACGTGTGGGATTTAAAACAAATGTGTGCTTCCAGTCTGGCACTTTTAGGGTATCTCTGTCTGAGCTCCAGGAAATATGTTGTTTACATAAGCCTCATGGCAAGCATTAAATTAGTCATGTAATACATTGCTTTTTCCAATTAACATTCATACCAGGTAGAAGAAAAAGTAAATCTCTTGAGTATCCATTTTGAAATGAAATAGAAACCAACGAGGAACACTTAAGTAAGTATCCCACCCCAGACAACTCTAGAAAACAGCCATTTTCACATAAACACAACACAATTTCTTCCAATATCTATATTTTGTTTTAGGTAAATATCCTAGAGGCTTCCTTCATTTCTTCATTCATTCAAAAAGTTTACATTATACAGTGTTCACCAACTACATAAAGTCATGTGCCAGGGCCGCCATGGCCCGTTAATGTTTTGTGCAACATGGGGAGAGATGCTCAACTCCATCCGATTTAGCTGGTTCTGGCAATACCATACAGTATGTATTTGATTTCCTCTTTCTTTAAAGAAATACTATTAATACATAAAACCCGTTTTCATGATCTGCCAGTTAAAGCAGAGTAGTGGGCGGCAAGCACTGCGTGGACTTACTTTGTTTCCCAGGTAGGGAGTTGGGGCGCTCCAGTAGTAGCTGTGCGGCAGCGCTCGCCGGGCTTCCGCGTTGCTGATGCTGATCTGCTGAGGTGAGTCCAAGTCGTCCTGATGCGGAGCCACTTGAATGTGACCAGAGATGTCCGTTAGATACCAGCCACTCATGTCTTGGATCTTAGAGAAAAAACACAACCATTAATTAGGGAAAAAAAAAAAAAAAAAAAAACAACTATCAGTTTCTTTTCTCTTTCATTTTCCTTGTATTGTTCATCTTTGGAAATTAAAACAAAACAAAACCATAAACATTTAGAAAAAAAACACTAGAGTTGTGAATATATTAAAATTGTAAGTGTTCACATAGCCTCCCATTGTTCATTTTTTTCTTGATGTTTCTAGCAGTTTCGATGGTACTATGTAATAATCTTTTTTATTGATCCTATGCTTTTTGTAAAAAAATTGTGGTTCCGAATACCACTTTATGAAAAATAGAAATTCATTCAAAGTCACACAATGGTTATATCATTATACAGTTTATCAAATAGTTGGATTTTGAATTTCCTATTTTTCATTCTGCTAGTAATTTCTTTTTGCTTGTGGAAAAAATATTTCAAAACGGTTACATGTGCATTTGTAAAGCACAGGAAAAAAAGAAATAAAATATGCAAGCACCTGAAAGGTGGCTTTTCAATCAATATTTCTTCCCCTCCCACTTTTTAAAATTTTGACTTTGAGGCTTCATGACATTTGAATCCACCAGCCTGTTGCTATGACAACATCTCACAATACTGTATGTATTCCTTCAAACAGGGTCATAGGTGCTGTGAGGACCCATAGCCCAGATCCCTGGCCCAGAAACGGAAGGAACCTTAAAGGAGGAATAAAGGAATGCATAATGATTTGTTTTTACATCTTCATACTCCAGCCAAGGTCAGGCATACGGCTACATTTCTAATCTAAACCATCCTACCTAGTCAGGACAGAACTGGTTACCGAGGTTTTAGGCTGCCAGCTACCAGGGTCCTACAAGACACGTGTGAGCAGCTTGGTGTTGTGGGTGATGGGGAGAAGAATGGTAATGGTGACAACATGTGGCTGAGATATTTTCAAAATTTCTTCATGTGGAGATTATTTGATTCTGCTTGTCCAAAAGCTATGAAATCACTGAGATTGCCTTGGTTAAAGGAGAAATAGAGGCCAGGTAAACACTTACTGGCTTGCTAGATGATAAGTAATATATTCCTTCTTCTGCTTCCTTTCCCAATGTCACCCTTCAGGCATTCTAAGACAGATGAATGGGATTCAGTGGACCTACTTTCTGAAGACCAATGCTTGAGTACCAGCTCTGACCCTTGGCTGGCTATGAAACTTTGATATATCAATAAGCAGTCTTGAGGGTGGGATGGGACTCTATAAACAAAATGAGGAAGTTAGACTAGATGTCTATTTGTGGTTGATTCTTTGAAGACTGCTCCAAAAGCAATACATCTGATAAAGTATGCACATGGATTCAAATTTAGACTTGAGAGTACAATCATAAACTACCGATAATATTTCAGACTTGACTGAAAAGCAATACAGGCAGAGAAGAACATTTTACATTATTGGGCTCAGGATTAGTTAACTGATTGAGTTGAAAGGAAGCAATGTTTGGGAGATAGTTTACTGAAATATCAGTCTTTGTAAAACACAACTCTGGTCATGTCACCCTTCTGCTTAAAATCCTTCAAAGATTCTCCAAGCAGAATGTCCCAACTTCTCAGCATACTCAACCCTATAAGCTCTAGTTTCTCATTGCCCCTCTAGGCTTCTCTCTCTCCAGCCTGCTTCCTACCACTCTGCACTCTTAAGTCCAACCACAAAGGGTGTATCTGAAGTTCCCCGAAGGTCCCGTGTTCCTCTCACATTTCTTCTACAGGGAGACAAAATGCTCTTTGCAGAGTTGAAAAGGCAGTGGGGAGTGTGGGCCGTGGAGATAAAAACGTAAACATGTTTAGTTAAAGGCAGAAAATGCCAGTTACTACTAATCTAGTCTAGATAATAATTTGGAATTTTTCAAATCAACTTAAAATGAAGGTAAAGTTCAAATTTAGTTTCCCCTTTAACAATGAAAGAGCCCAGGGAGCATCAAATAGTAACTAAACCCTGGTGGTTAATACGTATTATGTATGTAAATGACAAAAGAGTGTTTGTTAACTTGTATACAAAAACTATTGGTGAATGGAAAATGCAATTCTTCATATCACGATCTCATGTTTTCTCTATTAAATCATGTGCCCTTTGGGTTGAAACCACATTAAATCCATTATTGTTTCACATACTAATCATGGACACTGAAAATGCTAGTGTCTACACACTGCTACAAATAAAACCTCAAAGGCTTTCAGCATAAACATACAAACAGCATCTGAGGAAACTGCCGCCATTTCTTCATGATAACTTTATGCAAGA